>ONZH01023617.1:0-38852 GCA_900303285.1 Rhinella marina | reverse complement strand
AGACACTTTTTTATAGGTTCCAATTAGGAACAATTAGGAGCAGCAAGTTTGCCAGGAAAAAGAAAACTACCTATGACTACCTGCCATTTACTAAACAAAAAGCTTCTTGGCAGCATTGACAAAAACTACAAAGTCCAAGTCAACAATTGTTAGAAATAGAGATGAGCGAGCACGAAAATGCTCGGGTGCTCGTTATTCGAGTCGAACTTTTCCCGATGCTCGGGTGCTCGTTTCGAGTAACAAACCCCATTGAAGTCAAAGGGAGACTCGAGCATTTTTGCAGGGGACCAAGGCTCTGCCTAGGGAAGGCTGGGTGAAAACCTGGAAACCTCAGAAAATGATGGAAACACCACGGAAATGGACAGGAAACAGCAGGGGCAGCATGCATGGATGCCTCTGAGGCTGCTTAATCCCACCATTACCCCAAATTCTCAGGCAACAGCCTGGTGGTTACCCTCATGGCAATTGTGCTCACCCAGACCAAGAAAGGCGAGGCAAATACCCATCACATGTTAGGGAAGCACCCAACTAGGTGCAACGAAGGTCCATCACCGCCTGCAGGTGACACCACTGCTCATGCTGGCACTGCAGCTGACATCAAGTTTAGTATCTGTTCTTATCAGTTGCTGTGGCTGTTGGTGGTAAAGTGGTGAGCATAGCTGCTTCCCAAGCAGTTGACCCGGGTTCGATTCCCGTCTATCGCAGGAGGCAATTAAAAGAAGAACCAAAAAAAGATCAGTACAATATCTAATACGTCCCCTACCCGGATAAATTGTTTGGAGAGAGGGCCTGTAGGTGGGGGGCAGGCTGGGGGGAAGGAGGTTGAGCTGGAAGAGCCAGAGGAGTGCCCCCTGGGCTAGCGTGTGTGGTGGTGTTAACAGCCGGATGTAGTTAGAATGACGACGCAGGACCCCAACTTAAAAATTTAGCATCAATCGGTACAGTCGTAAATTATGAGATCGATCAAGTGTGGTATGTCTTCTATGTATACTACTAAGTTTAATACCGTATATGGCACCTATCCGGAAAAATAGTTTGGAGAGAGAGAAAGATAGGACAAAGACGTAAATTGTTTGGAGAGAGGGCCTGTAGGTGGGGGGGCAGGCTGGGGGGAAGGAGGTTGAGCTGGAAGAGCCAGAGGAGTGCCCCCTGGGCTAGCGTGTGTGGTGGTGACAACAGCCGGATGTAGTTAGAATGACGACGCAGGACCCCAACTTAAAAATTTAGCATCAACCTGTACAATTGTCAATTATGAGCTCGATCAAGTGTGGCATGACTTTTTAGATGGAGATTGCATGTGGTCACGTACTTCCTGGAACCGCATAGTCACCCCTTCTCTGATGTGCTAGCCTAGAACATTCTCTGCCCCAATTCGCAAGACCTTTTGCAGTCTCCGTGTTCTGACAGTGGGGATTTACCAGTGTTGTCTGAGGAGGTGGTGGACAATGGCGAGACACAGGTGTCGGGGGGTGAGGTAGTTGTATGGGAAGCAAGTTACAGTGGGGACTCCTTGGGGGGACTTTCTCATGATGGGACAGATTCAACTTGGGTGGATCAGGCACAGGAACAGATCAATTTTTTTTTTTTGTGTTTATTTAACTTTTATTTAGCACAAATAACCACAGAGATATTTATTCGTTATCTTCGCTGCGCAGTCTGGCGTTGGGGTTCGTCACTTTGATGGCGAGCTGTGCCGCTCTCTCTCTACAATGGTCTTTAGGTTCTTAGATGGAGACATTTTGGGGGCGATTTCTGAACAGAAGGACTTGTTGCTCATCAACAGAACCTCGAGCTCCTTGACATTGTGGACCAGAAATTTGCAGAACCCTGTGGGCAGCATGTGTTTGGTC
This sequence comes from Rhinella marina, assembly GCA_900303285.1. Classification (NCBI taxonomy): domain Eukaryota; kingdom Metazoa; phylum Chordata; class Amphibia; order Anura; family Bufonidae; genus Rhinella; species Rhinella marina. The sequence goes on along the minus strand of ONZH01023617.1, from coordinate 37,002 downwards.
TTCTAGTTGCTACCAAATCCAATGTTGGGCAATATAGATACGCAGGTAATATTATTTTTCACACCTATCCCAAAAATAAAATTTACGCAGTTTGCGCAAATAAAACTGGAAACTGGAACTGGAGAGAGGGCCTGTAGGTGGACCTCCGGAAAAATTGTTTGGAGAGAGGGCCTGTAGGTGGACCTGCGGAAAAATTTTTTGAAGAGAGGGCTTGTAGGTGGACCTCCGGAAAAATTGTTTGGAGAGAGGGCCTGTAGGTGGACCTCCGGAAAAATTGTTTGGAGAGAGGGCCTGTAGGTGGACCTCCGGAAAAATTGATTGGAGAGAGGGCCTGTAGGTGGACCTGCGGAAAAATTGTTTGGAGAGAGGGCCTGTAGGTGGACCTTCGGAAAAATTGTTTGGAGAGAGGGCCTGTAGGTGGACCTCCGGAAAAATTGTTTGAAGAGAGGGCCTGTAGGTTTTTTTGGTCAGCGTTGGAGTTTCAGGCCCTCCTGAAAAATTGTGGTAAAAGAGTGCCAGTTGGACCTCTGAAAAATGGCGTTTTTTTGGTCAGCGTTAGGCAAAGACGATATGGAGGAGGAGGAGTAGGAGGAGTAGAGAAGAGGAATCGGATACATAAGTAATGTTAAATTTTAGCTGCTTTCCCCCGGAGGAGATTTGAATTCCGGTGAAATCCAGGCTTTGTTCATTTTAATAAGCGTCAGCCTGTCAGCGCTGTCAGTTGACAGGCGTGTACGCTTATCGGTGATGACGCCACCAGCTGCACTGAATACCCGCTCTGACAGCACGCTAGCGGCAGTGCAGGCCAGCACCTCCAAGGTGTACAGCGCCAGTTCAGGCCACGTGCCCAGCTTTGAAACCCAGTAGTTGTATGGAGCAGAGTGATCGCTACGGACATTGGTATGGTCAGCTAGGTACTCCCTCACCATCTTTCTGTACAGCTCCCCCCTACTCTGCCTAGACTGGGGACAGGTGACAGTGTCTTGCTGGGGTGACATAAAACTGGCAAAGGCCTTGGAGAGCGTTCCCCTGCCAGTGCTGGACAAGCTGACTGCTCGTCTACTCTCCCCCGCTACTTGGCCCACAGAACCATGCCCTCTGCCGCTAGCGGCGTCAGATGGGAAGGATTGTTTCAGCTTGTGCACCAGGGCCTGTTGTTATCTATTCACTCTCATACTCCTTTCCTCTGCAGGGATGAGGTGGAAAGGTTTTGCTTGTACCGTGGGTCCAGGAGAGTGAACACCCAGTAATCGGTGTTTGAAAAAATGCTTCTAACACGAGGGTCACGGTATAGGCAGCCTAACATGAAGTCTGCCATGTGCGCCAGAGTCCCAACACGTAAGAATTCCCTCTCCTCACTGGCCTGACTCTCCATTTCCTCCTCCTCCTCCTCCAAGTCCTCCTCTTCAGCCCATACTCGCTCAAGAGTTAAGGACTGAGCACTGGTACCCTCTACTGTCTCGCTGACATTCTCCTCCTCTTCCTCCTCATCCTCATCCCCCTCCTCCGATACGCGCTGAGAAACAGACCAGAGGGTGCTCTGGCTATCAAGCGACGTATCTTTCTCCACCGTCTCTTGTGACAAGCGCAAAGCATCCGACTTGATGCTGAGCAGTGAGTTTTTCAACAGGCAAAGCAGCGGGATGGTGAGGCTGATAATGGCAGCATCGCCGCTGACCATCTGTGTTGACTCCTCAAAGTTGCTCAACACCTGGCAGATATTAGACATCCACGTCCACTCCTCATTGTAGACTTGAGGAATCTGACTGACCTGACTACCAGTTCTGGTGGAAGTTGACATCTGGCAGTCTACAATCGCTCTGCGCTGCTGGTAAACTCTGGATAACATGTTTAATGTCGAATTCCATCTCGTGGGCACGTCGCACAACAGTCGTGAGCGGGCAGTTGTAGGTGGCGCTGCGCTGCCCTGAGAGTGGCAGCATCTGTGGTCGACTTGTGGAAATGCGCACAGATGCGGCGTACCTTGGTGAGCAAATCAGACAGATTGGGGTATGTCTTGAGGAACCGCTGAACTATGAGATTGAACACGTGGGCCAGGCATGGCACATGTGTCAGTCTGCCGAGTTGCAGAGTTGCCACCAGGTTACGCCCGTTGTCACACACAACCATGCCTGGCTTGAGGTTCAGCGGTGCCAGCCACAGATCGGTCTGCGCCGTGATGCCCTGTAACAGCTCTTGGGCGGTGTGCCTTTTGTCACCTAAGCTCAGCAGTTTGAGCACCGCCTGCTGGCGCTTACCCACGGCACTGCTGCTGCGCCTAGAGATACCGACTGAAGGCGCCGTGCCCACGGATGGTAATTCGGTGGAGGAGGAGGAGGCATAGTACGTCTGAGAGATCGTGACCGAGGTAGGCCCAGCAATTCTCGGTGTGGGCAGTACATGAGCGGCCCCAGGGTCATTGTCGGTCCCAGCCTCCACCAAGTTAACCCAATGTGCCGTCAGTGAGATATAGTGTCCCTGCCCGGCAGCACTTGTCCACGTGTCCGTGGTTAGGTGGACCTTCTCAGAAACAGCGTTGGTCAGGGCACGGATGATGTTCTGTGACACGTGCTGGTGTAGGGCTGGGACGGCACATTGGGAAAAATAGTGGCGGCTGGGGACCGAATACCTAGGGGCAGCCACCGCCATGAGATTGCGAAAGGCCTCGGTCTCTACCAGCCTATAGGGCAGCATCTCCAGGCTCAGCAATTTAGAGATGTGGACGTTGAGGGCTTGGGCATGTGGGTGGGTGGAACTGTATTTCCTCTTGCGCTCCAGCGTCTGCTGTAAAGACAAGCGAACGCTGCGCTGGGACATATTGGTGGACACTGTGGAGGATCGTGGAGGCGAAGGTGTGGTTTTTCGGCGGGAGGCGCTCGTGCCGGGGTCCTGGGCAGGGGGTTGACTAGCAGAGGCAGCGAGTGACGCAGGGGGTTGACTAGCAGAGGCAGCGAGTGACACAGGGGAAGGAGCAGTGGTGTGACCCGCAGGAGGTGGTGAACGGCCTTGGTTCCATTGAGTGGGGTGTTTAGCACTCATATGCCTGCGCATGCTGGTGGTGGTTAGGCTAGTAGTAGTGGCACCCCTGCTGATCCTGGTGTGGCACAGGTTGCACACCACAGTCCGTCGGTCATCCTCACTTTCTTTAAAGAACCTCCAGACTTGCGAACATCTAGGCCTCGCCACGGGAGCTTCACTACGTGAAACAGTTGCTGCTGATGCACCAGCTCTGGCCCTGCTTCTCCCTCTGGCCACACCACTGCCTCTTACAACCTGTTCGGGTGAAGCACTCGCCTCCGCCTCAGAAGCACTGTCTTCACTCAGCATATCAACCCAGCTTGGGTCAGTCACCTCGTCATCCTCCGATTCCTCAGTCTGCTCCCCCCTCGGAATTCCTCCCCTAACAACAACTTCACCACTGTCTGACAACCGTGTCTCCTCATCGTCTGACACCTCTTTACAAACTTCTTCCACTAACTCAACATTGTCATCATAGTCATCACCCACAGACTGCGACAGTTGGAAAACTTGGGCATCGGGAACGAGGTCAGCAGCAACCTGAGAAGTGGTTTGTGACTCTGGGAAGGGTCCAGAAAACAGTTCCTGAGAGTATGCCGGTTCGCATTCCAAATTTTCTTGGGAGGGGGCAGACTGGGGGATAGGAGGTTGAGGTGGAGAAGCCAGAGGAGTGCTCCCTTGGGTAACGTGGGTGGACTGCGTGGAAGACTGACTGGTGGACAAATTACTTGAAGCATTGTCCGCAATCCACGAGATCAGCTGTTCGCACTGTTGTGGTTTCAACAGTCCTCTACCACGTGTCCCTGTAAGTTGAGACATGAAGCTAGGGAGTGTAGCTCTGCGGCGTTCCACAGCTCCCTCATCAGTAGGTACTGTCTCACCCTGCCCAGGACCACGGCCTCTGCCCCCTGCAGTAATTGAATGCCTACGCCCACGCCCACGCCCTCGTCCTCGACCCTTAGCCCTGGGGTTCAACATTTTCTGTATATAAGTGTATGATATAAAAAAAAAATAAATAAACGGGCCTGGTGTACTGAAACCCACAAACTTGTTCAGTCTGGTTTAATTAAGTGACGTACAGAAAGTGTCACCTGGACAGAATATATGGATTGGAGTGAGTGTGCTGAACTGTGACACACAGAAAGGTTACACGCAGCTGTGTGAAATGGATTTGTATCACTGAGCTAAACAACAAAAAAACTAATTTTTTTTGTATATTTTGTTTTGGATTTTTGTTTTTTTTTGAAACGTGACGTGCATAAACTATCGTAGAGCTAACTGACACCCTAGTGACGGTTGCTATTTAGACTGCGACCTAGACAAATGTCGCACAGAGATTTTTGGGATCAAGCTATACACGTGACAGGCAGCAAAAGACTTTGTTGTATTCAGTGACGTACAGAAAGTGTCACCTGGACAGAAAATAGTGAGTGTACTGAACTGTGACACACAGAATGGTTCCACACTGCTGTGTGCAATAGATTTGTATCACTGAGATATAACATTAAAAAAAAGGGGGTTATATATGGCGATAGCTGCACTACTAGTGCCAGCCAGCCAGCCAAGCCAGGAGACAAAAAAAAAATGTCTTCTAACCCTTAGAAGGGCTGTTGGGTTCTTTGTGGGTGATTCCTGCCTAACAGAGAACTAAATGCAGGCCCTAACACTCTCCCTGAAACGCAGCAGCTCTATCCCTAACGACATCCAGACGGCATCTGAGCCGAGCACCGCGGCCAGTCACTAGTATATTCCAGGGTCACCTGATCAGGCCAGCCAACCCCTGCTATCGACATGTAAGGGCCCCACGTGATGCTGAGTGTACCGTAGAGTCTCCTGGCTTGTGATTGGCTGTGTTTATAGGCGCCAAAAAAGCACGATGCGGAAGTTGCCATTTCCTCGAGCATGGCGAGATACTCGTCCGAGCAGCGAGCACTTACGAGTACCCTAATACTCGAACGAGCACCAAGCTCGGACGAGTATGCTCGCTCATCTCTAGTTAGAAAGCCTTAGAGTACAGTCACACGTGGAAAGTGTGCTATGGTCTACCGCCATTATTCGCAGCAGCCAAATCCTCACAAAATGGTGCAAAATTTTGTAGTCTGTAGTGCTGGCAGTGATGTTGGCTGTTTAACCCCTTCCATGCCGCGGTCTGTAGGGGCCGCGGCATGGAAGGGGTTATCAGGGAGGAAGCTCCCTTCCCCATTGGGCGCTGTGGTGCTCTGGCAGCGGCCCGATGGTGTGGTCAGTACAGACGGAGGGAGCTCCCTCCCCCTTCCATCGGGAGGCTGCTCTGCTTCACAGGCATCTGGCTTGCCATGGCATAGAGTTTGAAGCCCCCCCCAATCTTTCAGGATGGCCGAGCGGCCGTTTAACCCCTTCCATGCCGTGGTCCGTAGGGGCCGCAGCATGGAAGGGGTTAACAGGGAGGAAGCTCCCTCCCCCATCAGGCGTTGCGGTGCTCTGGCAGCGGCCCGATGGTGTGGCCAGAACAGAGGGAGGGAGCTCCCTTCCATCGAGATGCTGCTCTGCTGTGGCAGCGTCCCGATGGTTACCATGGCAACCGGACGCCTTCACAGGCCTTCACTTCAATTGACATGCTGAAGATTTAAAATCTGCTCCACATATCTAGTTATGTAAAAGTTCAAAGCAGCAGAGGACCCGCTGCAATCCCTGTAGTGATGCCACTGTGAAAATCAGCCCATTTTGGGCAGTACAGAGAGACAGAGCATGATAATAGTAAATATGGCAGACTTTTGTGTTGTGTACCTGCGTCCCTCTTGTTCAGCTTCCATATCTTGTTAAATTTCTGAGTAGCCCCCCTCCCTTTCCCACATTCATAGACATATGCCCACATCCCAGGAAGCCAGCTTGCTTTCTAATAAGAGTGATTTGTTTCTGTTCCAGTTAGCAGAAATTTTGAAACATTCGGTTCGGATCTGAAGTTGCTGCAATTGCCCTAAATGTTGGTATATAAGTCAATCTAGCCTCTTAGGACTTTTAGTAACTTTTAGAAAACTTGATATCTCTTTTCATTTATTTGTTATGAATTTTAAATATTAGGAAGGGTAAACGCACCTTTGACGGCAATAGCATACAGCGTGTCTAAAAACACGCCGTGCCGATGCATGTGTTAAGCATTTTCATATTCCAAAGTGTCCAAAAATTGTCCTTATTGGGGCAGATGATATTTAAACACACACAGTGTTATGGAATACTTTTTTTTTTTAAATGTAGCTTATTGGGGGACCAAGCGTCCAAAAATTAAGACTTAAAGGGAGTCTTTCACCTGTTTTTCACCAATATAACTAAGAGCACTGCCCCACAGAAGATTTCATACACATCCCAGACATACCTGTGTGCACTTTGTGTTTGTATTACATGTTCAGGAAAAGCACTTTTATTCTGCAGGAAAACAGCTCCAGTGTCCAGCTCTGCTACTGCAAGTGCCTAAAGCAAACCAGACTGAAGAAGGGAGGGCTGCTTTAGCTGCTCATATCTTGGGATTGTAGCAGATAGAAAAATAGTTCTGACCTTCTTTTTTTTTTTATATAATTATTTTTATTGAGTTTTCAAGAGAATATGTAACAATCATGACATTACAGGTCAAGTTAAAAAAATACATGGGTATTGTACGGTAATCACATTGCTAAGTAATAAAGATACATCGAGCAGGTTAACGGCATTGTGCATTACATTAGACTGGCATAGACCTTGAAATCAAGCACAGTAGTAGGAGTAATGGCATAGCGAGAAGCATAGCAGTAACAGGTGCTCTAAAATCTTTAAGAAAATCCGGCTTAGATGACATTGGTGCAAATGCCACTATACTACTACTGATTCAACAAAAACAAGAAATTATAAAGGAACTTACAAACTAAAAGAAAACCAAAATAGAAAACCAGAATACAGGCAGGTGTGTCTATCCAATCGACCTATCTTAGCGTGTTCATATCAGTAGATACAAGTCCTACACGTGAAGTCTATAAAGTATTTATTTATTTCTTTGATCCTTTGTCACCACGTCAAGAGTCCCTTAGTACTGGGTGAATATCCACCCATTTACACCATTTAGACTGGAAGGACCTGTATGAACCAGTTCTGCATGCTAGTATCTTTTCACATCTGAAACTGTCATGTGTTATATTTGTAACTTCTGTCAATGCAGGAATGTCTAGAGACTTCCAGTGTCTCGCTATTGTTAATTTGGCTGAATGCAATAGATGGCACATAATGGTCCTTATAGGCTTGGGGTAGGAATCCACACCATCTAATAGCAGAGCTGTTTCAGGCGCCAATTGGGGTGCAGTGGAGTTCATCTGTTGAATCAGTGCATTTATGGCTGACCAAAAGGGTTGAAGCAAAGGACATCCCCAGAATATATGACATAGTGATCCCCTGCGTCCACAACCTCTCCAGCAAGTCTGTGAAACTGAAGGATATATGCGGGCTAGTCTTACAGGCGTGTAGTACCATCTAAGCAGCAATTTACAATATTGTTCCCAATGCGTAGCACATTTAGTGGAGGAGTGTGCCCAAACTATGGCTTTACGCCAATTGATTTCTGAAATTGGCTTATTAAGGTCCTTCTCCCATGCTACCATTGCTTTATTTTTGTTGAAAAAGCTATTGTAGGTAAGGGCTTCATATAATTCTCTAGTGTTTTTCCGTCGGATCCCCCTTACAGGTTGAGTGTATCATGTAAGCTTGTGGGCAGATCCACATGTGTAGGAAAATCAGAGGACAGGAACGATGCTATTCTGTTGTATGTATGCTGCTCCGTAAGAGGCAGCTGAAATTTTTCAGATAATGCCTGAAAGGTTAATATACCATCTTTAGTAAAAAGATCTGATAAAAATGTCACCTTTTGTCTTATCCAGTTATCTACCATCAGATCCGGCATATATGTCTTCAAAACCTCCAGTTTCACCTGTACCTTAGTTTTAGATTCTGCTTGCTGTAATTTGGTACAGCCCACCCTCCAAGCCTCCAAGGATGCATTAACTGTGGGAGGTATGTTATTGGGACGCCAATTCTTTTGGTCTGGTAAACCTAATAGTATATCCAACGTCTCTACACCTGCCATTTCCGCTTCAATGTTGGACCATGATTTTAAACTACAAGCCTCTGTCCAGAATCTAGTCTGGTCTACCAAGAAAGCTAAATAATAACCTTCCAGGTCTGGAAGACCCATACCGCCATTTTTCCTGCTTTTTATCAATAGCGAATACGCCAATCTCGGTCTCCTTCCCTGCCAGATAAAGGAAGTCATCTGAGAGCGAAGCGAGAGAAAGATTGCACGAGGGACATGTATTGGAAGCGTACGTAGAACATACAAAATACGAGGCAGGATAAGCATTTTATACAGGACTATCCTTCCCATCCAGCTTATCTCAGACCTTGACAGTCTTTTCAGTTCGTTATCTAAGGAGGTCAATAGTGGGGGAAAGTTATCCTTAACTAGATTACTAGGTGTAGGAGTCAGATTAATTCCTAGGTAAGGTATGGATCCTGAGGCCCATTGATATGGGTAAACACCTGAGATGTATGCTTTATCTCGAGGTGGTAGCTGTATATCTAACATCTGAGATTTGTGCACATTAATCTTATAATATGAGACTTTGCTAAATATGTTGAGTAGCTTAGTCACCTTCTGTAATGAGATGGTGGGATTAGAAAGAAGAAGAATGACATCATCCGCAAACAGATTGATCTTATGTTCATGCGAGTGGACTAGTATACCCTTAATATCAGGAGTCTGTCTCACCAGGGATGCCAACGGTTCCATCATGAGGGTAAAGATCAATGGTGATAGTGGGCAACCCTGGCGAGTGCCGTTTGTTATATGAAAGGGGCTGGATAGAATGCCATTAACCAAAACCTGGGCAGAAGGGTGTGAATATAAAGCTTTAATTGCCCTAAGCGCCTTCTCTTGAAAGCCAAAACGTTCAAGGGTCGAAAAAGCATATAACCAGTTAATTTTATCAAATGCTTTCTCTGCATCCAATGAAAGCAGTACGGAAGGAATTCGCTTTAAGTTAGCCCAATTAATTATGTTAATAAGTCTACGTGTTCCATCTGGGGCCTGTCTCCCTTTTGTGAACCCCACCTGATCTACGTGGATTAGACTAGGTAGAATCGGTAGTAGCCTATTAGCCAAGATTTTGGCATATAATTTGACATCTGCATTAAGCAGGGATATAGGTCTGAAGTTAGCTGGGTCAGTGGGAGGTTTCCCTGGTTTGGGAAGAGTGATAATAGTAGCTTTGAGCATCTCAGCCGGCAGTGAACCCTTGCGTATGGCGAGATTAAAAGCCCTACACAAGTATGGGGCTAATTCCGCTGAAAAGAGCTGATAATATTCTCCAGTGAACCCATCTGGGCCTGGTGCCTTTCCTTTTTTAATACTCTTAATAGCCTGGCAGACTTCTGGAATTGTAATATCCTCCTCCAACTTCCTCATTTGTTCCTTATCTAAAGATGGTAGCCTAACTGAATGCAAAAAACGGCTGATCTCCTCCTGTGAGGCTTGGTGAGTTGTCTTGTCATCTTTGAGATTATACAGATTGTGATAATATTCACTAAAGGCATCTGCTATCTTTTGAGGGTTTATAATGCGTTTAGATGTCTTAGCGGCTTTAAGGTGAGCTATCCTCGCCTTGATCCGAGCTGCTTTGACTCTATTTGCCATCAGTTTACTGGCTTTGTTGTAGGAGTTATAATATGATAGTTTAAGTGCTCTAGTAGACTTGTCAAAGGAGTATTCCAGTTCCTTCCCCAATGCTACTTGTGCCTCTATTAATTGGCTAAGGATAAGGGGGGAGTTATCTATTTTATGCTGGGACTCCAAGCTGGCTATTTTATCCAAGAGGGCCGCGGTTTTCTCTTTACGAGATCTATTAATACGTGATGTTTGTTGTATTAACAACCCTCTTAGATATACGCCTTATGGGTTGCCCATAGCAAGAAATCGTCTGATGCAGAGGGAGCATTTACTTCAAAAAACTCCTTGAGATTTGCCCTCAGTAGGGTGGCTATGTTAGGAAGGGAAAGAACATATGAGTTCATTTTCCATACATATGTGTTGTTAGGGTAGGCAGGAATGCGCACCACAAGGGAGATGGGCACATGGTCAGACCACGTAATATTATGTATGCTGCAAGCCTCTATCTCCGCCATTGCCCATTTTGATGTAAGAAACATATCTATTCTGGTATATATTTTGTGTCTATGGGAATAGAAGGTATAATCTCTTTCCTCCACATGCATGCATCTCCAAATATCAAATAGCTCCTCCCTGTTCAACCATGTCTGCAGGGTGGATGTTCCGCCTTTCCATGTGGATGTAGAGTCCAGCATCTGATCACAAACTATGTTAAAGTCTCCACAGATAATTGGATGACCAGTGATCATGGGCTTTAACTTTTTCATAGTTGTAGACAAGAATGCAAGTTGGGGAGTATTTGGAGCATATATGTTTATAAGAGTGAAGGTGTTATTGTTGATGGAGCAGTTTAATGCTAATTATCTGCCTTCTTTGTCGGAAACAAGTTTATGGCATTGAAATGTAATTGTATCTTTAAGTGCAATGCACACCCCTGCTTTCTTAGCAGGCGCGTTAGCGCAAAAAACTTGTGACTTGTGAACTGCTTGTGACTAAATTTAGGTTCTTTACCTTTAGCAAAATGAGTCTCTTGAATGAACATGACATCCGCCTTAAGAGATTTGGCCTCCTTCCACAGCAAGGACCTTTTGTATGGACTGTTAAGACCCTTGACGTTAATCAATACACACCTTATAGACATGGTTGGTCAAGAAAAAACAGCTAGTAGGTGTCACACCTGCCTGTAAAGAATAAAACATTGGTAAGTAAACTAAACAGTTAAAGACATAAGGCCCGTGGTTTAGGGCCAGCACATAAAAGGTAACAATAACATTTGTAACCCAAAATACAAAAGCAAAAACAAAGCTAGCAGTTGGTAAGACTGCACAAACCCCGGGGATGGTTTGTTTAGAAAAACACAATCACAGTGTCCTGTTGACCAAAAACTGACAACGGGTGAGTGCCCTCATGGATTGTCCTTTGCTGACGATCATTCTCTCACCAATTTCCTGTGGTCCATAGGACGTCTAGGCCCGGACCCCTCCGCAGGAATAGCTATTCCCCACTTCGTCAGTAGGGCTTTACTTTGCTCCACGTTGAAGATGGTGTAACAAGTGTCCTATAAGGTGAACATAAGTTTAGTGGGGTACCCCCATCTATAGGGAGTGCCATGGTCGCGTAGGGCTTGCGTGATGGGAATGAGTTTCCGTCTTGCTTGGAGAGTTGCTTGAGAAAGATCCATAAACAAGGTGACATTTTGGAAAGGTTCAGGAAGAGACTTCATCTTTCTGGTCAATTGCATGAGTTGTTCCTTTACATGAAAAAAGTGAATACGTGCAATTGAGTCCCTCGGAACTTCCTCAGGGAGATTCTTTGGTTTTTGTAGTCTGTGAGCACGGTCTATGACCAAATCTGTCTCTGGGATTTGAGGGAGTATTTTCTTTATAAGCTTAATGATATAAGAGGATAGGTCTGATGGAGAGATTTTCTCAGATATACCTCTGAATTTCACGTTGTTCCGGCGGTTCCTATCCTCCAAATCCGCCATCTTGGCCTTTACAACATCCAATTCCTCTGCCAGGTTGTTATGAGCATCGACCAAATCATTATGAGCTGAGGAGTATTCCCCCATCTTTGTTTCCATATGATCCACCCTGCCGCCTAGTTCCTCCACATTAGAGGTAATAGCAGATATGGCCTGCGTTAAGTCCTTTTGAATCGAGCTCCTGAGAGCCAACATGGTGTCTCTCATAAATGTTTCCGTTGCGGCCTTACCGCTCGGTTTTAAGGCCTCTTAAGGTGAGTTGGCCCCGCTTCCAAAAGATAGTGAGGTGTCCCATCTTGGTCTCTGTTTAACCGGGCTGGCTGTGGTGGATTTGCTCACCTGCCCTTCATGGCGTTCATGCGTACGCGAACATGTCTGGTCTTCCCCCTTATCTTTGCTCCTCTTTGCTCCGTGACAGGTGTCCGGGCTCTGCGGGTCCGAAGGTCTCGGAGAATGCTCCTCTTGTGCCGGAGGCTGGGAAGAACGAGATGGGCTCTCCGGTGTCAATGGAGCCGCTGTTGGCGCTGCTACAACTTCCTCTGGTTGCGCTGCGGATGTGCGCGCCATGTTAGCAAGGCCTTTGCTCTCGCGGCCGCCATTAGCAGCAGCCACGTGTGCTGGAAAGAACTCTGTGAGGAGTTTAGGAGTCTTCTTTTTGTTCCTGCGTGGCATCCTGGGTACAAGAGAGGTCGTGGAGCTGTTTTTAAGTGTGCTCAGGGCCATAACACCTTGCTAATCCGTCGCTAAACTGGATGCCTGTAAGGAGCGAAGATCTCAAGCAGCCATCACGCTCCTCCGCCAGGCCACGCCCCCGGTTCTGACCTTCTTTGAAAGCTGGCATTCCAAGATTTTAAATGATACCACAGCATTATATCCAGTATATCAGAAGATATAGCTGTTAGAAATTGAGTCGGTAGAGAAAGCTATTTTTAGTTTCACTTTCAGCTGGGCACTTGGGAGCTGTTTTCCAGCAGAATAAAAGTGCTTTTTCTGAACATGGAATACAGACACACAGTGCACACAGGTATGCTTGGGATGTGTTTGCAATCTTCTGTGGGGCACTGCTGTTAGTTATATAGGTTGAAAAACAGGTGAAAGACTCCCTTTAACAGGGTTGGAATGCCTGTCTGTATAACATGCACAAGTGTTGATTGTCAAAAGAACGAGCCTAAAAAAAACTTCTCCCTTTTAATTGGGAGCAGCAGCAGTGCAGTAAGGATGTGAAAAGGGTGCAGTATGGATATAGTGGCATGCAGCCGCAAAAGTAGCGACAGTAGAAGCAGCACAGCATGGAAGATACAAGGTTTTCTATTGGTAGTAGTAATAGTAGTAGTGATAGTGGTAGTGTTTGCAGATGCTTTGCATTAATGGTGGTGGAAATAGGGGATTAGAAGCGAGGAGCAGCAGCCATATGGTACATATTGGCAGAAAGGCAGCAGCATGATGAAAGCAGCAGCAGCCTTAGGGAAGAGGGTGGTCGGCGGGCCGCAGCAGCCGCATGATGGAGGCAGCAGCATCAGCCATACAGAATGTGATGGTAGGCAGGTTGCAGCAGCAGCAGTCAAACAGAACTTGGTGGTAGGTAAGTCGCAGCAGTGGTACAATGGAGGCAGCGGCCGCACAGAGTGTAGTTGCATCGATTCTGGCCACATTTAAAGCTTCCTTTGTGGTGTAACCAAACCAGTTTGGGGGCAAGGCGGTCATGGAAAAGACTAGGGCTATTTTTTGTTGCAGTGTAGGGGCCCTGAGTGCTACACACTTTATATCTATGTCCGCAATTGTACTTCAATCATTATGGATTGCACCACAAATGCAATAAAAACCAGAATACGAAAACATATTTCAGACACTCCACACTACAAAACCAGAAATGTATCAGTGGCAACCTTACATTATGCAGTGGCTCACAAAGGAGATGTTTACAGCACAGGAAATAATAGAACGGGTTACAGCACCAACTCGAGGGGGCAATCAGAGGAGGAAACTGCAGAGTAAAGAAATATTTTGGATGTTTCAACTCTGCAGTTGTGCCCCTACTGGCCTAAATAGGAAACATGGTTTTACTTTGCAATATGTTTGATTTGGAATGAGTAGATTTTTTTTTTTTTTAGTAACCATGATGTGGACTCCACTCCACTTTTTCTATCTTATCCTGACATTGACAACACCTTTCCTGCTGTTCCTCATTTCTGATTGGAGGCAGTCTGCTATATCAATTTGCACTTGTCATGAGTCAGGATTCTAATGTTTTAATCCGAAAGGATTAATTCATTTTTCCTGTAACACAAAGGGTTAACAGCCAAATAAAAATATTTATTACTCTTATTCCACAGTTTACAGAAAAACACCCCATATGTGGTTGTAAACTGCTGTATGGGCACACTACAGGGCGCCAAATCAAAGGAGCACCATATGGTTTTTGGAGGGCAGATTTTGCTGGACTGGATTTTAAGCACCATGTCACATTTGATAATCCCCTGAAACTACCATTTTGGAAACTATAGGATAAGATGATGGTTATGCTAATCATATTTTGGGGATGATTTTTGTAAATTACAATTTTGTGAGGCAAGGTAACAAAAAATTCACAGTTGACACAGTTTTTATTTTTTGTTTTTTTTTTTTATAGCCATTTGAGGGTGCATATATTTATTCAAAATATCAGCAAATTACTCGTTTGGATTTGCGCATTGTGTATCTAAAAGAGCGAGTTTCAACACTGAGAAACATTGGCAATTTGGAACAGAGTTTGCTGTTCACTGAGCAGGCACTCTATGGGATAAATGCGGAGGAGGGTGGTAGCATGGAGGCTCAAGAAAGTGAGATAGGTAGCTGGATAACAGTTAGAAAGCAGGGTAGAGGGAAGATTGCCATGGAGGCTAGCCCTGATCTCACACACCTCAACAAGTTTGCAAGGTTGACAGATAAGGGGGATGTTAGTTCAACGAGAGTACTGCTGCAGCCAGACACTTCCTCTGCCAGCCAGTGGATGATAGCTATGACTGGGCAGTTAATGTACAGGGTTACATTCTTTTTAGAAAAGGATCATCAAAACTGGAGAGGGGGAGGGGTTTGCCTTTATGTAAAGTCCTGTCTAAAGCCCACACTCCAGGAAGATATAAGTGAGGGACATGAACATGTGGAGTCACTGTGGGTAGAAATACATGGAGCCAAAAGCAATAATAAAATACTAATAGGAGTTTATTATAAGCTGCCAAATATACCAGAGTCCACAGAAAATCTACTTCTAAACAAGATGGATGAGGTGGCAAAGCATGAGGTTGTTATTATGGGGGGCGTCAACTACCCAGATATAGACGGGAAAACTGAAACCTATACATCTCATAAAGGAAACAGGTTCTTGGCAATAACCAAAGACAATTACCTTTCCCAACTGGTTCAGGACCCAACTAGGCTATACTGGACTTAATACTAACCAATATCCCTTAAGGAAGTGCTGCAGTGAACAAGCAGAAAGCATTCTGTGGCCAGTGATGAAAGGAAACTGTGGGGCGGATCCCATAACAAACAATACCTACAAAGACAGTGCCCAGGACTGCAGCAGTTAATGTGGAAACACTGGCAGCAGATCACTGAACACGAGGCCTGGGACTGTGGCAGTAAGCAGGGGAACAGTAGCGCACAGCAGCCGCGGTCACAGTACCTCATCCCTTACGCCCCCTCTTCTTGAATCCACAACGAGACAGAAACCTTTTTAACAAGTTCAGAGCCTGAATGTTCTCCTCTTGTTTCAAAGAACTCTCCTCAGGACCAAAAACTTTCCAGTCCACAAGATAGTTGGTCTTCTTGCCACACTTCTTGATGTCCAGGATCTCTTTGAACTCAAATACCTCGTCAGAATCTCCAGATACCAGGGTTGGAGTTGAAGGAGCTGTAGAGAAGCGATTAAGAACTACTGGTTTCAGTAAGGACACGTGGAAGGCATTAGGAATCCGAAGAGAGAGAGGCAGATGTAACTTATATGTCACTTGGTTGATCCTCCTCAATACTTCAAAAGGACCAAGGAACCTAGGAGCAAACTTTGAACTGGGAACCCTTAAGCGGATATTTTTAGAGGAGAGCCATACCTTATCTTCTGATGAGAACTGAGACGGTTCCCTTCTTCTCTTGTCTGCATTCCTTTTTATGCGAGTCACCGTTTTGTTGATGCAGTCCTTAGTGTCACGCCAAATCTTCAAAAAATTCCTAAAAGAGGAATCCACAGCTAGAACAGGGAGAGGAGAACAAGTGTGTTGTACATAAACAACAAAGAATGGAGAGGATCCAGTAGACTCACTAGAGTGGTCGTTATAAGAGAACTCAGCCCAAGGTAACAATTGTACCCAGTTGTCATGTTGGGCTGAAACAAAATGCTGGAGATAGTTCTCTAATATTTGATTGACCCGCTCTATTTTCCCATTGGTCTGGGGATGAGAACCGAAAGAGAAGTCTAGCTCAATTTCGAGCAGCTGCCAAAGAGCTCTCCAGAGCTTAGAGGTAAACTGGACTCCGTGATCGGAAACAATATGCCAAGGTAGTCCATACATGCAGAATATGTGTTTCATGAACAGTTTTGCAAGTTGAGCAGCCGAGTGCAGTCCAGCCAAAGGAACGAAGTGCACCATGCTCCATGACCACCCAGATAGCTGTATATCCAGCAGAAGAGCACAGATTCATAGCAAAGTCCACATGGCAATGTGTTGCCATGGGGCATCAGGAACAGGAAGAAGTAACAGCAGCCTGGGTGGTTTGGTCCTGGATACTTTATTCTGAGCACAGATGGTGCAGGCAGACACATAATCACGCACATCCTTAGGCAGTGTGGGCCACCAGTAGTGGCAAGACAAAAGTTCTGAGGTCTTGTGGATACCTGGGTGACCAGCCACTTTGGAGTTGTGAATCCAAGCTAGAATACATTTTCTCTTGGCAGATGGCACAAATGTCTTCCTGGGAGGGATGTCTTTTACCAGAACAGGAGCCACTGTGATCAAGCGAGCAGGATCTACAATATACTGGGGTTCCTCCTGCTGGTCGGAGAAATCAAATGACATAGACTGACATGAAACTACAAATATCAAAACAGGATAAAAAGAGTGCCCATCTGGATTAGCAAGGATTCAGATTCTGGGCTATCTGCAGATGTGTAAAGTTCTTGAGGTCGGTGAAGATTATTACCGGATGCTGGGCTCCCTCCAACAGATAACGCCACTCCCCCAAGGCTAGTTTTAGGGCCAGAAGCTCTCTATCTCCTAAACAGTAATTCCTCTCAGCAGGGGAGAAGAGTTGGAGAAAAAATCCACATGTAAACATCTTGCCCTTGGAACCTTTCTGTAGTAAAACAGCACCGGCTCCTATGGAGGAGGCATCCACTTAGAAAAAGAATTGGCTGGAGACATCGGGATGATGCAGAACAGGTGCAGAAGCAAAGGATTTGTTTAATTGGATGAAAGCGGCTCAAGAGTGCAGACTCTGGAGTTTGCCCCTTTCTTAGCAAGAGTGGAGATCGGAGATGTAAGAGATGAAAAATTTGGGATGAACTGACGATAGAAATTAGCAAATCCAAGGAAGCGCTGTATGGCGCAAAGACCCTGTGGGCAGGGCTAGTCCATTACTACATTCAATTTTTCAGGATCCATCTGCATCCCTGCATCCAAGATGATGTATCCCAGGAATGGTACAGTAGATTTTTCAAAGATGCATTTCTTGAGTTTGGCATAAAGTCGATTCTTTCTCAACTGCTGTAAAATTAAACATACATGCCTCTGGTGAGTGTAAAGATCTGGAGAATAGATCACTATATTGTCCAGGTACACTATCATGCAGACAAAGAGCAGGTCCCAGAAGATATAGTTTACTAACTCCTGGAATACCAAGCATTACAAAGACCTAAGGGCATGACAAGATACTGTACTCATAGTGACCGTCACAAGCGTTTTGAAAGCAGTCTTCTACTCATCAACTTTTGAATGCGAATACGGTTTTATGCACTGTCCAGGTCTAATTTTGTGAAGACCTTAGCTCCCCGGATCCTGTTAAAGAGTTCGGAGATTAGCAGAAGAGGGTATCGATTCTTGACCGTGACCTTATTCAGACCTCGATAGTCGATACAGGCCCGTAAAGATCCATCTTTTTTCAGCACAAAGAAGAACCCGGCACCGGCTGGTGGATAAACCCCTCTTGAGATTCTCCTTGATGTAATCAGACATTGCTTGGGCCTTGGGAAGTGACAGTGGGCTGACTCGAGCACGAGGAGGAGTGGCACCAGGCAGAAGATCAATCGGACAATCATATGGCCTATGAGAAGGCAGGATCTCTGCCTCTTTCTTACTAAAGACATCCACAAAAATGGCATACTGCTGCGGAAGTCCAGGCAGGTCTTGAGGTATCTTGAGGTACAGTAGGCGAGGAAGCAGGTCGGACCTCCAATAAGCAGGTGGAATGACAGAATGATCCCCAACACAGAATCGGACCGGAGTGCAAGTCCAGAACTGGAGTGTGCTGACAGAGTCAGAGAAGACCAAGGATAACCCGATTCACAGATGCTGGCAGCTCATAGAAAGAGATAATTTCTGAATGCAGAACACCTATTTGCAATAGTAATAGAAAGCACAAGTTAGGGAAGTGGCAGTATTTACGGAAGCCACTGACAGAAGCTTTTCTAGATGGATGGTAGAAAGCCGGTACTGATGGACCAGAGCTTGCTCAATTAAGTTACCAGCCCTTGTGAGAGAGAGTCACCAGACCTGAAAGTTTCGAAGAGGACTTCTCCTTGTCTAGGACCACCTCTGCAAATGATCCTAGACATTGCCGTTTCCCAGCTTCTGAGAACAACCTAAGCAATTGAGGATGTACTGTAAATAATATAAAACGTTATAAAACGTAACTTTTAATTGTTACAAATATAAAAATAAATATAAATATGCATGACTCTATTAAATAGTTGCTAAATAGAAAAAGGTGACTTAAATAACAAAAATAAATTGGGTCTTACCAACTCTAGTCGTAACAGTCTGGTTTACTTGTCAGTAAGGTAGATGCCACAAGTTAAATGAAATCCTTCTGTCAAATAAATCCTTGGCAGAGGGTGCTTGTTCCTCTTGTGTGTACTGTAGATAGCAGGCTGGGACCAGTACTATCTCTCCCTGTAATATCTTGCCCTAAAAATGATATAGGGTTGGGAGCTATTACAGCCCTGCCTGCAAACACAGAGCACCCGCCCCGATAGGCATCTCACCTAAACCTCGTGGGAGGCGGCCTCCCACGAGGTGTAGGTGAGATGCTAGGGAACTTTTTTCCTCTCTAAGGGATGAATGCCTCATCATGGATATGATAATCTGATGTCTGGCCACTGCCATTTTCCATTACAAAAGGCTGCCAATCCTAGACCCTAGTGTAAAGGTCCAATGAGCATTCACCTGAAGTTCTAACCCTTTCTATTTTTATCTATACTTTTGTTTCCCTGCTATTTTCTATTTTTGGGGAACTTTTTCACTTATTTCAAGTCACTCAGAAATCCCCTGATGAGCCCCGCTTAGGGATGAAACATGCCATGTTGGGACGTGAGTGAGGGTCATTTAATAGGGATACGTCCGCGTTAGGGAGAGGTTCCGGACCAGGTGCTTTGTGTTTGCAGGCAGGGCTATAATAGCTCCCAACCCTATATCATTTTTAGGGCAAGATATTACAGGGAGAGATAGTACTGGTCCCAGCCTGCCATCTACACACAAGAGGAACAAGAACCCTCCACCAACGATTTATTTGACAGAAGGATTTCATTTAGCTTGTGGCATCTACCTCGCTGACAAGTAAATCAGACTGTTACGACTAAAGGTGGTAAAACCCAAGTTATGTTTGTTATTTAAGTCACCTTTTTCTATTTAGCAACTATTTAAGAGTCATGCATATTTATTTTTATATTTGTAACAATTAAAAGTTACATTTTATGACTGTACATTCTCTATTGTTTAGGTTATTGCATAGGTTGGAGGACATTATTATATATAGTGGTGGGAGGAATGAATCGTGGGGGGAGCATTAGAAAAGTGGATAAGGAGATCCGTCAGTCGCAAACCAAATCTGAAGGAGGAAAAAATTATCATAAAAAATAAAAAAATAAATTTCCTAATAGTGTAAAATTTGATGACAATTTAAAATGTATGTTCACAAATGCCAAGAAGTCTAGCAAGCAAAATGGGAGAGCTTGAGGCCTTGGTACTGGAGAAACATATTGATGTAGTTGGTGTTGTTGAGAAATGGCTGGACTCTTCTCATGATTTGAGCTTTAAATCTTCAGGGCTTTACACTCTTTAGAAACGATAGGGATAAACGCAAAGGTGGTGGTGTATGTCTGTATGCCAGGAGCGATATGAAAGTAAGTGTGAAAGGAACAATTGTGGATGAAGGTTGTGAGGATGCTGAAACCTTGTGGGTAGAAATTCAGAGGGAAAAAAAATAATGAAAAAATAACTCTTGGTGTGATCTATAGACCCCCCAATATCATTGAGGAGATAGAAGATCAAATGTATGTGCAAATGGAGCGGGCGGCGCAGGCCGGCACAGTAGTGATAATGGGATATTTTAACTATCCAAACATAGATTGGGAACATGGTTCTGCCACTGCTGCAAAGCCGAGAAAATTCCTCAGCTTTTTGCAGGATAATTTTATGGACCAGTTTGTAGAAGATCCTACTAGAGGCGATGCTCTTCTGGATCTAGTAATTTCTAACAATGCAGAGCTTGTGAGAAATGTCACTGTCCATGGAAACCTTGGTAACAGTGACCACAATATAGTTATATTCCAACTTAACTGTAAAAAACAAGCTCAGGTCGGTAAGGCAAAAACACTTAATTTTAAAAAGGCAAATTTCCCAGGCTTGAGTGCTGCACTTCAGGACATAGACTGGGAGCAACTATTGTCACAAAATGACACTTATGTTAAATGGGAGTGCTTTGGAAAAGTATATTGTTAAATACGTTCCTAGAGGTAACAAGTACAAGCGAATAAAATTAAACCCCACATGGCTTACAAAGAGCGTAAAAAGTGCAATAAATGACAAAAATAGGGCCTTTAAGAAATACAAATTGGAGGGGACAGCTATAGCCTTCAAAAAGTATAAAGAATAGAGATGAGCGAGCATGCTCGTCCGAGCTTGGTGCTCGTTCGAGTATTACGGTACTCGTAAGTGCTCGCTGCTCGGACGAGTATCTCGTCATGCTCGAGGAAATGGCATCTTCCGCATTGTGCATTTTTGGCGCCTGTAAACTCAGCCAATCACAAGCCAGGAGACTCTGCGGTACACCCAGCATCACATGGGGCCCTTACATGTCGATAGCAGGGGTTGGCTGGCCTGATCAGGGGACCCTGAAATATACTAGTGACTGCCCGCGGTGCTCGGCTCAGATGCTGTCTGGATGTCGTTAGGGACAGAGCTGCTGCGTTTCAGGGATAGTGTTAGGGCCTGGATTTATAGTAGTTCTCTGTTAGGCAGGAGTGATCTTAAAAGAACCCAACAGCCCTTCTAAGGGCTACAAGACATTTTTTTGGGGCTGGCTGGCACTAGTAGTGCAGCTATCGCCATATATAACACTTTTTTTGTTATTGTTTTATCTCAGTGATACAAATCCATTTCATACAGCAGTGTGGAACCATTCTGTGTGTCATAGTTCAGCTGTCCACTCACCACAAACCACAATCCGTATTTTCTGTCCAGGTGACCCATACTGTACGTCACGTAATCAAATACGGTCTTTTGCTTTCACTGATACAGCTACATTACAAAAATCTCTGTGCGACATTTGTCTGGGTTGCAGTCAAAATAGCCATAGTCAGCAGGGGCTGAGTTTGCTCTCTGATAGTTTCTGAACGTCACGTTAAAAAAAAAATATATAAAAAAAATATAAAAAAAAAATATATACAAAAATAGTTTTTTTGTTGTTTTATCTCAGTGATACAAATCCATTTCACACAGCTGTGTGTAACCATTCTGTGTTCACAGTTCAGCTGTTCAGTCACCACAATCCGTATTTTCTGTCCAGGTGACCCATTCTGTACGTCACGTCAGTAAAAAAGGTCTTTTGCTCTCACTTATACAGCTACATTACAAAAATCTCTGTGCGACATTTGTCTGGGTTGCAATTAAGTAGACCAAGTCTGCCTAATCTAATAGTTTCCGTGTAATTGCTCCATACTGCACGGTACGTAATAACATACGTAATTTAGCTCTAACATATCCACCTATATACAAAGCACAATCCGTATTTTCTGTCCAGGTGACCCATTCTGTACGTCACGTCAGTAAAAAAGGTCTTTTGCTCTCATTTATACAGCTACATTACAAAAATCTCTGTGCGACATTTGTCTGGGTTGCGATTAAGCAGACCAAGTCTGCTTAATCTAATAGTTTCAGTGTAATTGCTCCATACGGCACGGTACGTAATAACATACGTAATTTTGCTCTAACTTATCCACCTATATATTTTCTTGTTCAGATTGAACAAGTTTGTGGGTTTCAGTACAGCAGGCCCATTTTTTTTTTATTTTTTATATAATAAACTTATATACAGAAAATGTTGAACCCCAGGGCTAAGGGTCGAGGACGAGGGCGTGGGCATTCAATTACTGCAGGGGGCAGAGGCCGTGGTCCTGGGCAGGGTGAGACAGTACCTGCTGATGAGGGAGCAGGGGAACGCCGCAGAGCTACACTCCCTAGCTTCATGTTTCAACTTACAGGGACACGTGGTAGAGGACTGTTGAAACCACAACAGTGCGAACAGGTGATGTCGTTGATTCCGGACAATGTTTAAGTAATTTGTCCACCAGTCAGTCTTCCATGCAGTCCACCCACATTACCCAAGGGAGCACTCCTCTGGCTCCTCCACCTCAACCTCCTTCCCCCCAGCCTGCCCCCCACCTACAGGCCCTCTCTCCAAACAATTTACCTGGATAGGGGACGTATTAGATATTATACTGATTTTTTTTTGGTTCCTCTTTTAATTGGCTCCTGACCTGTGATAGGCAGAGCATGGACACGTCCCCTTACTGGCACATGGGGGCATTTTTACTGGCACATGGGGGCACTGTGGGCATTTTACTGGCACATGGGGCACTGTGGGCATTTTTACTGGCACATGGGGGCACTGGGGGCATTTTACTGGCACATGGGGGCATTTTTACTGGCACATGGGGGCACTGGGGGCATTTTTACTGGCACATGGGGGCACTGAGGGCATTTTACTGGCACGGGGCATTTTTACTGGCACATGGGGGCACATGGGGGCATTTTTACTGGCACTGGGGGCACTGGGGCATTTTTACTGGCACTGGGGGCACTTCTTACTGGCACATGGGGGCACTGGGGGCATTTCTTTATGGCATGGGAGCACTAGGGGCATTTTTACTGGCACTGGGGGCACTTCTTACTGGCACATGGGGGCACTGGGGCATTTCTTACTGGCACATGGGGGCACTGGGGGCATTTCTTACTGGCACATGGGGGCACTGGGGGCATATTTACTGGCACATGGGGGCACTGGGGGCATTTTTACTGGTACTGGGGGTATTTTTACTGGCACATGGGGCACTGGGGGCATTTTTACTGGCACATGGGGGCATTTTTACTGGCACATGGGGGCACTGGGGGCATTTTTACTGGCACTGGGGGCATTTTTACTGGCACATGGGGGCACTGAGGGCATTTTACTGGCACGGGGCATTTTTACTGGCACATGGGGGCATTTTTACTGGCACATGGGGCACTGGGGCATTTTTACTGGCACTGGGGGCACTTATTACTGGCACATGGGGGCACTGGGGGCATTTCTTTATGGCATGGGAGCACTAGGGGCATTTTTCTGGCACATGGGGGCACTGGGGCATTTCTTACTGGCACATGGGGGCACTGGGGCATTTCTTACTGGCACATGATTTTGAGGGGGAATCAATGGGGGGAACTTCTGGCGCATTATTGGGGCATTTCTTACTGGCACATAATTTGGGGGGCATCTATGGGTGGGGAGCACTTTTTACTGGCACATTATTAGGGTGAAATTTTGGGGGCACTTCTTACTGGCACATTGGAAGCATTATTACTTCTGGGGCACAGTGGGGACATTAGTACTGTGGGGGGCACTATTACTGTGGGGGGCACCCTGGCACAGTATCAGCGCAGTTATTTCTGGGGGACGGTATGTTCACACTATTACGGGACAGTATTTGCTGGGCGCAGTTATTTTAGGACACTGTGTGCCAATAATTATTGAAGGGCACTATCTGTGTGGTACTAGTGGCACAGTACTGGGGTGGTAGGATGATTTGTCCAGAAGATGGGAGGATGATGGAAAAGTAGTAAACTAAGATTTTTTTCTGTCAAACTGCAGAGATAAGAAATGGCTGAAAAATGGCGTCTGGTCTGAAAGGAGAAGATGAGGAAAGAGAAGATCTACATCCGAGGAGACGTCACTGGATGTAAGAGGTATGAGGAGCTGTATTATACTGGATGTAAGAGGTATGGGGCGCTGTATTATACTGGATGTAAG
Organism: Rhinella marina; assembly: GCA_900303285.1. Classification (NCBI taxonomy): domain Eukaryota; kingdom Metazoa; phylum Chordata; class Amphibia; order Anura; family Bufonidae; genus Rhinella; species Rhinella marina. The sequence goes on along the minus strand of ONZH01023617.1, from coordinate 12,805 downwards.
AGGTATGGGGCGCTGTATTAGGCGGGGGGGGCCCAAGCTGAACTCTTGCACCAGGGCCCATGAGCCTTTAGCTACGCCCCTGCAGCCCAGCCAATAGAGAGCTGGGAGTCTGGGACATGCCATAGGCTGTGGGCAACCTTGACCCCCCCTCCAGTGAGGTGTAGGGGGTGTGTCATTGGGGGGGGGGGCGTGTCATCAGAGGCCGTGTCATCAGGGGTGTGAGGTGTCATTGGGGGGGGCCCCCAGACATAACTTCGCTTAGGGCCCCAGAAATGCCAAGACCGCCCCTGGGTATGACATGTGGCGATGTCAGCATGGAGGGGAGAGGGACTATACCTTTTTTTCCACCCCACATCAATAATACTCCCGTATTGACTTTTTTTTAGTTGATAAATTATCTCTTCTACAAACTGCTTCCTCAAAAATAGGCACTATCACATTAGCCTGTCAGAAATAGTTTCTTCTCCATTGCCTTCACAGTGGAGACTGAATGATTCTATTTTATATCATCCAGAATATGGCCCTAAAGTGAAATCTGCATTGTCTGAGTATTTCAATATTAATGGGACTCCTGAAATTGACCCTCAGGTATTATGGAATGCGCATAAAGCTGTTATGAGAGGCAACTTTATTCAGCTTGGTGCACAGCTGAAAAAAAAGTGCACAAAGGAATTAAATGATTTATTATCTAAGATTTGCGCTATAGAATCACTGAATAAATCCTCTGTGACTGCTGCTCATTCTGTGGAACTGAGGGAACTCGGGAATAAATTACAATCCATTCTAGCATTGCAACATGAGTTTTTCTTTAAACGCTTTAACCCCTTCAACCCCGGGCCTGTTTTCACCTTCCTGACCGGGCCATTTTTTGCAAATCTGACATGTGTCACTTTATGTGGTAATAACTTTGGAACGCTTTTACTTATCCAGGCCATTCTGAGATTGTTTTCTTGTGACACATTGTACTTCATGACAGTCATAAATTTGAGTCTATATATTTCACCCTTATTTATGAAAAAATCCCAAATTTACCAAAAATGTGGAAAAATTTCCAAATTTCAATTTCTCTACTTTCAAAATACACAGTAATACCTCCAAAAATAGTTATTATTTTACATTCCCCTTATGTCTACTTTATGTTGGCATCATTTTGTAAAACCAAATTTCCAAAACCATTTTTTTAAGCACCAATTCAGATATAAAGTGATTTTGAGAGGCTTACATATTGAAACCCCCCATAAATGACCCCATTTTAGAAACTACACCCCTCAAGTTATAAAAAAACTGCTGTTACAAACTTTGTTAACCCTTCAGGTGTTCTACAAGAATTAAAGGAAAATGGAGGTGAAATTTCAAAATTTCACTTTTTTGGTAGATTATTCATGTTAATAATTTTTTTCTTGCAACACAGCAAGGGTTAACAGCAAACTAAACCTCAAAACTCATTACTCTGATTCTGCAGTTTACAGAAATACCCCATATGTGGTGGTAAACGTCTCTATGGGTTTGTGGCAGTGGTCAGAAGGAAAGGAGCGCCATATGGATTTTGGAGGCAGATTTTGCTAGAATAGTTTTTAGGCACCATTTTGTAATTTAGAGACCCTGACGTACCCCTTCAGTGGAAACCCTCATAAAGGGACCCCATTTTGGAAACTACACCCTTCAAAGAATATATTAAGGGGGGTTCTGGCCACTTTGACCCCCTAAGAGTTTTATAGAATTTGGAAACACTTGGCTGTGAAAATGAAAAGTTTCATTTCTTCCAATAAAATGTTGCTTTAGCCCCAAATTTTTCATTTTCACAAGGGGTAACAGGAGAAAAGCACCCCATAATTTGTTACCCATTTTCTCCTGAATACGGCAACACCCCATATGTGGTGGTAAACTGCTGTGGGGGCACATGGCAGGACTCAAAACAGAAGGAGCGCCATATGGATTTTGCAGAACAGATTTTGATGGATTGGTTTGCGGGTGACGTTGATTTTTAATTTTTTGAGTTATTGTCTTATGTGGGGGCTCATTTTTTGCGGGACGAGATGACGGTTTGATTGGTACCATTTTGGGGTACATAAGAATTTTTGATCGCTTTGTATTACAGTTTTTGTGAGTCAAGGTGAAAAAAATAGCAGTTTTGGCATGGTTTTTTAAAAAATTTTTTTACAGCATTCACCTGGGGGGCCATCTCATGTAATATTTTGATAGAGCAGGTTGTTACGGACGCGACGATACCCAATATGTCTAACTTTTTTATTTTTGGAAAGTTTTACACATTAGATGCATTTTAGAACAGAATAAAATCTTTTTTTTGTGTTGCCATTTTCAAAGAGCCATATTTTTTTCAGTTTTCAGGCGATTGTCTCAGGTAGGGTATCGTTTTTGCAGGACAAAATGATGGTTTGATTGGTACCATTTTGTGGTAAATACACCTTTTTGATCGCCTGCTATTACACTTTTTGTGAGGCAAGAGGGAAAAAAATGGTTGTTTTGGCATAGTTTTTTTTTTTTTTGCAGCATTCACCCGGGAGGCCATATCATGTAATATTTTTATAGAGCAGGTTGTTACGGACGCGACGATACCCAATATGTCTAACTTTTTTATTTTTGGATAGTTTTACACATTAGATTTATTTTTTGAACAGAATAAAATCTTTATTTTGTGTTGCCATTTTCAAAGAGCCATATTTTTTTCAGTTTTCAGGCGATTGTCTCAGGTAGGGTATTGTTTTTGCAGGACAAGATGATGGTTTGATTGGTACCATTTTGGGGTAAATACGCCTTTTTGATCGCCTGCTATTACACTTTTTGTGAGGCAAAAGGGAAAAAAATGTCTGTTTTGGCTTAGTTTTAAAAAAAATTTTTTTACAGCATTCGCCTGGGGGGCCATCTCATGCAATATTTTTATAGAGAAGGTTGTTACGGACGCGGCGATACCCAATATGTCTAACTTTTTTATTTTTTGGATAGTTTTACACATTAGATTTATTTTTTTGAACAAAATAAAATACTTTTTGTGTTGCCATTTTCTGAAAGCCATATTTTTTTTATTTTTCAGGCGATTGTCTTAGGTAGGGTCTCATTTTTTGCGGGACAAGATGTCGGTTTGATTGGTACCATTTTGGGGTACATACGCTTTTTTGATCACCTGCTATTACACTTTTTGTAAGGGAAGGTGACCAAAAAATGTCTGTTTTGGCACAGTTTTTTTTTTTTTAACTGCGTGCACCTGACGGGGTGGATCATGTGCTATTTTTATAGAGCCGGTCGATACGGATGGGGCGATACCTAATATGTCTATTTTTTTTTCACTATTTTTTACAATTTTTTTAATATTATTTTGTAAAAATGACGTTTTTTTGGGGGGGGGACTTGAAACTTTTTTTTTTTTAAACTTTATTTTTTTCACTTTTTTTAACGTTCTTATTTTACAGTTTTTTTTTCACTTTTGGGGGTCTGATCCCCTTACAATGAATTACAATACTTCTGTATTGTAATGCATTGGCTGGAAGTGTTTTACTCAATGTAATACACTTCCAGCACACTGCCTGTGAGATCCAGGGGGCTGGATCTCACAGGCTTCTGTAGATAGGCATCCGGCTGCTATCTCAGCCATCGGCTCCTCGTCACAGCAGCGCAGGGACCCGATGGCAACCCCTTCCCACCGCCCGCATCGCATGTGCCACGGTCAGCGCTTACCGCGGCACATGAAGGGTTAATGCACCGGCATCAGTGTTTTCACCGATGCTGGTGCATATATCAGGGTTCCGGCTACTGGGCACAGCCGGACCCCCGCCGCTAATCGGGCGGGTGCAGCTCCTGCACCCGCCCGATCAGCGCGCCGTAGCACTACGGCGCTGGTCGGGAAGTCACTTCCCGCAGCGCTGTACGGCGCTGGTCGGGAAGGGGTTAAACTTCAGTGTTATTTACATAACAATAAAGCAGGGGTCTTCTTGGCGAAAAGACTTAAACAATATACAGCCTCATCCTGCATAAGCCACCTTATAGATCAGCATGGAAAAAAAAATGACCCTAGGAAAATTGCTGATCAGTTTAAGCAATATTATGAATCCTTGTATAACTTACAAGAAGATACCTCTACCCCGCGGCCGACTAAAGAGGCCATTGAAACCTTTCTGAGTAAGGTTCACCTGCCGGCTTTGTCACCAGAGGATCTACTAGAAATTTCCTTCCCTATTACCCCAGAGGAGATTGTTAAAATAATCAAAACATTGCCGTTACATAAAGCGCCTGGCCCTGATGGGTTTAATAATTCCTATTATAAACATTTCGCACCTGTGTTAGCCCCGTTTTTATCTGCAGTGTTTAATAAAGCAGCAGAAGAGGGTAGATTTCCGGCTGAAATGCTGTTGGCTCATGTGGTCACTCTTCCCAAACCTGGTAAGGATCGAATTACACCAGCCAATTTTCGACCCATCTCACTCCTTAATACGGATGTAAAGATATATGCCAAACTCTTATCAATGCGATTACTGAAACACATCCCGAACCTGATCAATCCTGACCAGGTTGGGTTTGTAGCTGGCAGAAAGGCACCTGACGGCACCAGGCGGTTTATTAACTTGTTACAAGTAGCAGAACGTGATAAGATACCCTCAGTGTTCCTAGCGCTGGACGCGGAAAAAGCGTTCGATCGGGTGTACTGGGGGTACCTTTCTGCTATATTGGATAAGTTTGGGTTCCAGGGCTTAATTAGATCGGCCAGTCTAGCATTATACTCCTCTCCGTCAGCACGGGTCCTCACCTCGGGCTTTTTGTCAGACAAGTTCTATATTACAAACGGGACGCGCCAGGGATGTCCCTTGTCTCCTATCACTTTTGCTGAAGCAATTCGTCGGTCCTCTAAGATATCAGGAATCTCATATAGGGGAACATCTCATGTTGTGGGACTATACGCTGACGACGTCATACTTTCCCTCTCACGGCCAGAAACTTCTATTTCGGGACTAATGGAAGTTATTAATATGTTTCAATTGGTGTCGTATTACAAACGTAATATGTCAAAAACTCAAGCATTTACGGTAGGGTTGAACACCTCTGATGGACAGAGGCTCTCCACTCTTCACCCCTTTACGTGGCAAGATAAAGGCTTCACTTACCTGCGTATTACACTCACTAACTGTAGTAAGGAACTCTTTGCCTCGAATTATAAACCTTTACTAGCAAAGGTAGCAGCTATGGTTGACAGATTTTCTCAGCCCATGCTATCCTGCGCCTGCAGAGTGGCAATTGTAAAAATGATGATGCTTCCAGTTAGGGATGAGCGAACCGAACCGTAACGAACCAGATTTGTTACGAACTTTCCCAAAAGTTCGGTTCGTCACCGAACCGAATTTTGAGAAAGTTCGTAAAGAATTTGGTTAAAATAAAGGCGACGCAAAATATACGCAGATTTATTGAGAATGTACGCTAATGCGTACATATTCAGTTAAGTAGCGTACAATTGACAATGCTACACTGTATGTTCGTTACTTGAGTAGGAATGTTCGCAGACGCAGTGTATGCGTACGCTAATGCATACACATTCAGTTAAGTAGCGTACAATTGACAACGCTACACTGTATGTTCGTTACTTGAGTAGGAATGTTCGCAGACGCAGTGTATGAGTACGCTAATGCGTACATATTCAGTTAAGTAGCGCACCTTTGACAACATTACACTGTATGTTCGTTATTTGTGCGGGAATGTTCGCATTAGCGTACGCATTAGTGTAAATTCTCAAATATGTGTATATTTTGCGTCACCATTGTTGAAGTCACTTGGATTTTTTCCACTTTTTTCATTGTAATAGCAACTGCAAGTAAATGAAACTATACCCTATCTGACTCCCATTATTGTAGAAGCAATTATTCAGCCGTTATAGCAAGGTTCGTTTTAGGTTCAGTTCGTACGAATCCGAAATTCAAGAAAGTTCGCCAAAGCGAAGCGAACCAAACTTTTCAAATGTTCGCTCATCCCTACTTCCAGTAATACTTTATGTGTTTCGCACGGTAGTAATTTCTGTGCCTGAAGTGTTTTTTAAAAATCTGCAAAGATTAATAGTCCGTTTTATTTGGCTGAACAGGAATCCGAGGATTAGTTCCTCTACTATGACAAGGCCCTGGGTTAAGGGAGGTATGAGTGTCCTGGATGTTAAAAAATATTACTGGGCTTGTATTCTGGCCCAAATGAAAGATTGGTGGCTGCAGACTGGCAACAAAGGGTGGGTAGAAGTGGAGAGGTCTGCATGTGACCATCCTCTTATATCGTATTTCTCCTTTCAGTCTCCACAATTGCCACAGTCCTCTAATGTACTCAACCAGCTCCTCAGCATAAGGGCATCGAATATAGCTTGGAAACAGCTGAAGCCATTTGTACAATCCTTGCCTAAGTGCAAATTACATTCTTTACCATTGTCTTACCTAAGTGTGTGGATATCTGACCTAGACCTCAGAAATTGGATGTTAGCAATTACTCGACGGTTCGTCTGTTAAAACTTTTGAAGCCATTACCAAAGAATATAATATCTCACACCGGGATTTCTATAAGTATCTGAGAATCCGACACACACTGTCTCAAGATACCATATCCTCGGTGGAATTCCCTAATCAAATTCTGAGGTTCCTGTCATCTCGGAACCCAAATATTAAGGGTATATCCTTTTTCTATAATATTCTTACAGATCAGGTAGATTTACAAAAACCTACATTTGTGTCGAAATGGGAGGAGGATCTAAAAATAAGTTATCCTTTGGAAGATTGGTATATGGTTTTTTCGAGCGTAAAAAAGGTCTCCAAAAGTGCTAATCATTGGGACACTGCGTTTAAAATATTATTGCGTTGGTATCTGACAACGGCTCACATCTAAAAACTTAATAGTGCCTACTCTCCTTTATGTTGGAGGAATTGTGGTCAATATGGTAATTACTTGCATGTGTGGTGGTAGTGTCCCAATGTCCACGCCTTTTGGACAGTAGTATTTTTGTTCATTAGTAAAGTAGTGAGGTGGCAAGTCCCTCTGTCACCAGCATTGGCCCTATGCTTTGTAGGGTTGAAAGATCTACCTTCTAATATCAGAACGGTATGTGGGCAAATTATCTTAGCAGCAAGATCAATGATTGCCAAATCTTGGAAATCTAGCTCTCCCTTGACATTATCAGAATTGAAAGCTACAGTGAATTCTAATTTTGTGATGGAAAAAATGTTTGCCTCCAGACAGGGGTCCTGGACTTCACTGTCCTCTAGATAGGAAGCATGGACCAATTATTCCAAACCATAAGATAATACTGCTCTTTAAAATATGCAAAATCTGAATGGGTAGCCACTCCGATGATCTAAATAGGGTTTTCTGTTATCCTTGCTAGTCCCACTTTATGTACGTGGGATGGGACTAATGGATGTTTGATTATTATATTGTTTTTTTTTTTTTGTGTCTTATTCCTGAAAATTGGAGTTATTTACACTAACAGCAAACTAAGCTGCTGCCAAGGCCAATAAGATAATGGGTTGCATCAAAAGAGGCATAGATGCCCGTGATGAGAACATAGTCCTGCCACTTTACAAATCACTAGTCAGACCACACTGGAGTACTGTGTACAGTTCTGGGCTCCTGTAAACAAGGCAGACATAGCAGAGCTGGAGAGGGTTCAGAGGAGGGCAACTAAAGTCATAACTGGAATGGGAGGACTACAGTACCCATAAAGATTATCAAAATTAGGCTTATTCACTTTAGAAAAAAGACGACTGAGGGGAGTTCTAATAACTATGTATAAATATATCAGAGGTCAGTACAGAGATCTCTCCCATGATCTATTTATCCCCAGGACTGTGACTGTGACGAGGGGACATCCTCTGCGTCTGGAGAAGGTTTGTATACAAACATAGAAGAGAATTCTTTACGGTAAGAGCAGTGAGACTATGGAACTCTCTGCCTGAGGAGGTGGTGATGGTAAGTTCACTAAAAGAGTTTAAGAGGGGCCTGGATGCATTTCTGGAGTGTAATAATATTACAGGTTATAGTTACTAGAGAGGGGTCGTTGATCCAGGGAATAATTCTGATTGCCTTCCTCTGGATCAACTTGTAGGATAACAGGCCGAACTGGATGGACAGATGTCTTTTTTTTTTGGCCTTATAAACTATAAACGCTGGTATCTATAAGCATATTGAGATCCCTGCATGGATCAATGCCTATATCTTGTCCGATGCATGTTTTAATCAATATGCTGTAATTGTCTACTCCTTAATAAAAAATTTAAAGTTAAAAAAGAGGTATGGACTCGCAAGACAGGGATGTAATATTGCCACTATACAAAGCGTTGGTGCGGCCTCAACTTGAATACGCAGTTCAGTTCTGGGCGCCAGTCCATAAAAAGGATGCCATGGAGTTAGAAAAGGTACAGAGGAGAGCCACTAAACTCATGAAGGGCCTGGAAAATCTTAGTTATGAGTAGAGATGAGCGAGCACTAAAATGCTCGGGTGCTCGTTATTCGAGTCAAACTTTTCCCGATGCTCGGGTGCTGGTTTCGAATAACGAACCCCATTAAAGTCAATGGGAGACTCGAGCATTTTTGCAGGGGACCAAGGCTCTGCCTAGGGAAGGCTGGGTGAAAACCTGGAAACCTCAGAAAATGATGGAAACACCACGGAAATGGACAGGAAACAGCAGGAGCAGCATGCATGGATGCCTCTGTGGCTGCCTAATCCCACCATTACCCCAAATTCTCCTAGTGGGGCATGTGTGGTATCGATTCTTCTCAGTTTAAAATCGTATATGTCCCCTATCATGGGACCATATATTTCATGGATTTTTCGAACACGGAAAAGGAAAAAGAGCTTGCTCTGGCCAGGGAAGTGTCTTTTCGACTGCAGCTAAGGGGACGTGTCCATGCTATGCCTATCACAGGTCAGGAGCCAATTAAAAGAGGAACCAACAAAAATCAGTATAATATCTAATACCTCCCCTATCCGGGTAAATTGTTTGGAGAGAGGGCCTGTAGGTGGGGGGCAGGCTGGGGGGAAGGAGGTTGAGCTGGAAGAGCCAGAGGAGTGCCCCCTTGGCTAGCGTGTGTGGTGGTGACAACAGCCGGATGTAGTTAGAATGACGACGCAGGACCCCAACTTAAAAATTTAGCATCAACCGGTACAGTTGTAAATTATGAGCTTGATCAAGTGTGGCATGTGTTCTATGTATACTACTCAGTTTAATACCGTATATGGCACCTATCCGGAAAAATAGTTTGGAGAGAGAGAAAGAGAGGAAAAAGACGTAAATTGTTTGGAGAGAGGGCCTGTAGGTGGGGGGCAGGCTGGGGGGAAGGAGGTTGAGCTGGAAGAGCCAGAGGAGTGCCCCCTTGGCTAGCGTGTGTGGTGGTGACAACAGTCGGATGTAGTTAGAATGACGACGCAGGACCCCAACTTAAAAATTTAGCATCAACCGTTACAGTTGTAAATTATGAGCTTGATCAAGTGTGGCATGTGTTCTATGTATACTACTCAGTTTAATACCGTATATGGCACCTATCCGGAAAAATAGTTTGGAAAGAGAGAAAGAGAGGAAAAAGACGTAAATTGTTTGGAGAGAGGGCCTGTAGGTGGGGGGCAGGCTGGGGGGAAGGAGGTTGAGCTGGAAGAGCCAGAGGAGTGCCCCCTTGGCTAGCGTGTGTGGTGGTGACAACAGTCGGATGTAGTTAGAATGACGACGCAGGACCCCAACTTAAAAATTTAGCATCAACCGGTACAGTTGTAAATTATGAGCTTGATCAAGTGTGGCATGTGTTCTATGTATACTACTCAGTTTTATACCGTATATGGCACCTATCCGGAAAAATAATTTGGAGAGAGAGAAAGAGAGGAGACAGGGCCTGTAGGTGGGGGGCAGGCTGGGGGGAAGGAGGTTGAGCTGGAAGAGCCAGAGGAGTGCCCCCTGGGCTAGCGTGTGTGGTGGTGACAACAGCCGGATGTAGTTAGAATGACGACGCAGGACCCCAACTTAAAAATTTAGCATCAACCGGTACAGTTGTAAATTATGAGCTTGATCAAGTGTGGCATGTGTTCTATGTATACTACTCAGTTTAATACCGTATATGGCACCTATCCGGAAAAATAGTTTGGAGAGAGAGAAAGAGAGGAAAAAGACGTAAATTGTTTGGAGAGAGGGCCTGTAGGTGGGGGGCAGGCTGGGTGGAAGGAGGTTGAGCTGGAAGAGCCAGAGGAGTGCCCCCTGGGCTAGCATGTGTGGTGGTGACAACAGCCGGATGTAGTTAGAATGACGACGCAGGACCCCAACTTAAAAATTTAGCATCAACCGGTACAGTTGTAAATTATGAGCTTGATCAAGTGTGGCATGTGTTCTATGTATACTACTCAGTTTAATACCGTATATGGCACCTATCCAGAAAAATAGTTTGGAGAGAGAGAAAGAGAGGAAAAAGACGTAAATTGTTTGGAGAGAGGGCCTGTAGGTGGGGGGCAGGCTGGGAGGAAGGAGGTTGAGCTGGAAGAGCCAGAGGAGTGCCCCCTGGGCTAGCGTGTGTGGTGGTGACAACAGCCGGATGGAGTTCGAATGACGACGCAGGACCCCAACTTAAAAATTTAGCATCAACCGGTACAGTTGTAAATTATGAGCTTGATCAAGTGTGGTATGTGTTCTATGTATACTACTCAGTTTAATACCGTATATGGCACCTATCCGGAAAAATAGTTTGGAGAGAGAGAAAGAGAGGAAAAAGACGTAAATTGTTTGGAGAGAGGGCCTATAGGTGGGGGGCAGGCTGGGGGGAAGGAGGTTGAGCTGGAAGAGCCAGAGGAGTGCCCCCTGGGCTAGCGTGTGTGGTGGTGACAACAGCCGGATGGAGTTCGAATGACGACGCAGGACCCCAACTTAAAAATTTAGCATCAACCGGTACAGTTGTAAATTATGAGCTTGATCAAGTGTGGTATGTGTTCTATGTATACTACTCAGTTTAATACCGTATATGGCACCTATCCGGAAAAATAGTTTGGAGAGAGAGAAAGAGAGGAAAAAGACGTAAATTGTTTGGAGAGAGGGCCTGTAGGTGGGGGGCAGGCTGGGGGGAAGGAGGTTGAGCTGGAAGAGCCAGAGGAGTGCCCCCTTGGCTAGCGTGTGTGGTGGTGACAACAGCCGGATGGAGTTCGAATGACGACACAGGACCCCAACTTAAAAATTTAGCATCAACCGGTACAGTTGTAAATTATGAGCTTGATCAAGTGTGGTATGTGTTCTATGTATACTACTCAGTTTAATACCGTATATGGCACCTATCCGGAAAAATAGTTTGGAAAGAGATAAAGAGAGGAAAAAGACGTAAATTGTTTGGAGAGAGGGCCTGTAGGTGGACCTCCGGAAAAATTGTTTAGAGAGAGGGCCTGTAGGTGGACCTCCGGAAAAATTGTTTGGAGAGAGGGCCTGTAGGTGGGGGGCAGGCTGGGGGGAAGGAGGTTGAGCTGGAAGAGCCAGAGGAGTGCTCCCTGGGCTAGCGTGTGTGGTGGTGACAACAGCCGGATGTAGTTAGAATGACGACGCAGGACCCCAACTTAAAAATTTAGCATCAACCGGTACAGTTGTAAATTATGAGCTTGATCAAGTGTGGCATGTGTTCTATGTATACTACTCAGTTTAATACCGTATATGGCACCTATCCGGAAAAATAGTTTGGAGAGAGAGAAAGAGAGGAAAAAGACGTAAATTGTTTGGAGAGAGGGCCTGTAGGTGGGGGGCAGGCTGGGGGGAAGGAGGTTGAGCTGGAAGAGCCAGAGGAGTGCCCCCTTGGCTAGCGTGTGTGGTGGTGACAACAGCCGGATGGAGTTCGAATGACGACGCAGGACCCCAACTTAAAAATTTAGCATCAACCGGTACAGTTGTAAACTATGAGCTTGATCAAGTGTGGTATGTGTTCTATGTATACTACTCAGTTTAATACCGTATATGGCACCTATCCGGAAAAATAGTTTGGAGAGAGAGAAAGAGAGGAAAAAGACGTAAATTGTTTGGAGAGAGGGCCTGTAGGTGGGGGGCAGGCTGGGGAGAAGGAGGTTGAGCTGGAAGAGCCAGAGGAGTGCCCCCTTGGCTAGCGTGTGTGGTGGTGACAACAGCCGGATGGAGTTCGAATGACGACACAGGACCCCAACTTAAAAATTTAGCATCAACCGGTACAGTTTTAAACTATGAGCTCGATCAAGTGTGGTATGTGTTCTATGTATACTACTCAGTTTAATACCGTATATGGCACCTATCCGGAAAAATAGTTTGGAGAGAGAGAAAGAGAGGAAAAAGACGTAAATTGTTTGGAGAGAGGGCCTGTAGGTGGGGGGCAGGCTGGGGGGAAGGAGGTTGAGCTGGAAGAGCCAGAGGAGTGCCCCCTTGGCTAGCGTGTGTGGTGGTGACAACAGCCGGATGTAGTTAGAATGACGACGCAGGACCCCAACTTAAAAATTTAGCATCAACCGGTACAGTTGTAAATTATGAGCTTGATCAAGTGTGGCATGTGTTCTATGTATACTACTCAGTTTAATACCGTATATGGCACCTATCCGGAAAAATAATTTGGAGAGAAGAGGAAAAGAGAATGGAGACAGGGCCTGTAGGTGGGGGGCAGGCTGGGGGAAGGAGGTTGAGCTGGAAGAGCCAGAGGAGTGCCCCCTGGGCTAGCGTGTGTGGTGGTGACAACAGCCGGATGTAGTTAGAATGACGACGCAGGACCCCAACTTAAAAATTTAGCATCAACCGATACAGTTGTAAATTATGAGCTTGATCAAGTGTGGCATGTGTTCTATGTATACTACTCAGTTTAA
>ONZH01023616.1:0-47422 GCA_900303285.1 Rhinella marina | reverse complement strand
TATTCCTGCCGCCCGTCTTCTCTTCTCCCGGCAGCTGGCGCGCTGCAGTGACGTCATCAGCAGCCGCCGCGCCAGCTCCGGACTCTGATGCCGCGACTGCCGGCCTCCCGCCCTTCTCCTCTACAGGCACGCCCCTAGGAACGCCCGCAGATGCCCCCATGGACACGCCCACTGCCCCCGCTCCACCGCCCCCCGCCGCAGGCTTGCCGGCACGGGCGGGGGGGACAGCGGGCCTCACGGGGACAGCAGCGCTTGCATTAATATTGATCTTTACATTAGTCACTTTATTCTTTACATTAGTTTTAGGGGCTGAGGCCCCACTCTGCACCGTGACAGGGGGGGCGGAGGCAGCCACGTCACACCGCCGCACATCCACTGAGCACTTGTCCAGCGCTCTCGGGACTGCGGCAGTGGGCGGGGCCAGCTGCCGATCTGCCACGCCCCCCTCACCCTTCCGCGAAGCCTTCCTATCCGGCCTTTCGGCCGACTCCGCCCTCCTACCGTCCCCACTACGGCAAGTGGGGACGGCGTCCTGCGCCATCTTCAACTGCTGCTGGTTTCTCTCCCCGCTCCTACAGCCCGGCCCCACTGCAGAGACCGGGCTTGGGAGGCTGACTGGGCCCGTGCCCTGAGCCGACTTTGCAGCCTGCTCAGAGCACAGCGGGCGGGACACATATACCAGTCTCACCTCGCTTGCAGTCTTCTTGCTCTTCCTGCTCTTCCTTTTTTTCCCAGCAGGCTCGTCCTCAGGCAGCTCGTCCCCAAACAGGAACCCGTCCTCATGCAGCCTGGGGGACTCCAGCTGCCGGATCTGCGCCATGAGGGCCCCACCGACTCCACTGCTTACATCATCACCTGCATCATCCCCATCATATTCACCGTCTGATGAGGCGGGGGGTAAGCATACCTGCTCTGGGCGTATGCCCGAGTCCTCTTGCTGACCCCCGCAGTCAGTTTCCTCTCCCTCTTTCTCTTCCTCTTTCTCTTCCTCTTTCTCTTCCTCTTCCTCAGAGGACTCCATCTCCACCTCCACCTTGCTAGTACTTCTGGCCATTTGCGAAAATCTGGCCTCATTCGCCAACTTGTCCTGAAAGGGCCCACTTGCAATAAAAATGGATTCCCTCCTCCTCTCTGCTTTTTTGATGCTTTCTTTCAAGCCTTTGATCCTTACAGAAATCTCTCCTCGTTTGCTCTTTGAGGCCCGATCGGCTTTCAGCCTCTCTAGCCTCAAATGCTCCCGGAGTCTTTTCAGGTCTTTTCCAAGACTGTCGTACTCCTGGAGGTGAGCCTGAATACGAGAGCCATAGGTGGAAACTGGCTCGTGGGGCCTCATTACGCCCCACTCGGCCTCAGCCGACTCAGGCCCCCCTCCAGAAGCACTCCTCCCACCACGAGAGCCACTACGCGCCCTCGTGGCCTTGCCAGAACTGGCTTCAGCAGCCGTGGAGGCCATCCGGCCACTGCGCTGGTCTTCCACCCCAGGGGCCACAGGAGCCACTTCCACATGACTCCTGCTTGATCTCCTTACCCCTGGGGAAAGCGCTGGTGCAGAGGCCGGTAATTCGCCTCCCCTACTCCCCGCCGGCCTACCCCGGGGAGAAGGATCATGGACCTTTCCTGGTTTCATGGCCCAGGGACCTACCTCCTGTTTGGGGAAGAGGCAGGCCCTGGGCTGGGAAAGATGGTAAATCCCACTGGTCTTCTGGTCCTTCAGGAGCTATTGGAAAGCACGTCTGATTACTGCGGCTGCTGGCACCAGACTTGCCCTTCAATAGATCCTCGTTAAAGGATTTGACGTGTACTCATTCCAATTATAGGGCCTTGAAAGAGTCCTGTATTGTTATTTTTCGTCACTACCTCCCCGAGTCGGGAGTGGGTAATTTGCGCGCCTGCTTCCTTCCTTGGATGTGGTAGCCGTTTCTCAGGCTCCCTCTCCAGGGGCCCTTGAAGAAGGTGACCCCCTGGCAATGGAGCGGAGAGCGAGAGTCGAACGGCGGATGAGGCACGCATCGCTGGGGGAGTCCGGCCTCCCGTGGCGGATAGCGAAAAAAGAAACAGTCGTCAGCGACTCTTAGCGGTGGCAGCAGCATATGTCCCTTAAATATTTTTGGCGGTCAGCTCAGCAGAAGCATGTGTCCCTTAAATTTTTTTTTCGGTCAGCTCGGCAGCAGAGTGTCACTGTTAAATTTTTGGGACGGTCTGCACAGCAGCAGCATGTCACCCCTATTGTTTTTGCGTGTCAGCAGCAGGCCATCAATGATAATTTTTCATGGGTGTGTCTGATGCCCTCCTTTATGTGTAATAAAGGGTGTATTGGAGTGCCTGATCCTTGTAATTTTTGGCATCCCTTTTCCTTAGTGCATAGGCTTTATGAGTGTCGGAGTCCCACAATTATACCACAATGTGAATGAGGCCCTCTTTTATATGATATACCGGTTGTATGGGAGTGCCTCATCCATGTAATTTTTGGCAGCACTTGCGCTTACTGTACAAGTAAATCTATGTTTCCCAACAATATTTCCTGTAAAATCGATGTTATCTTGGGTTTTGGGGGGGGTGTTTTTGTCATTCCGTAAAAGTGGCGTAATAGTCGGCCATCATCGTTAATAGCAGCGACTTCGGTGTCCAAGATGCATCCAGACATCCTCCCATGCTGTTCCCTAACCATTTCTGTGGTGTTTCCTCCATTTTCTGACATTTCCCTATGGACCAGGGCAAGCTCCCCCCCCCCACCCAACTTCCTCTCAAAGTCCTCTCAAAGTCATGTGAGAATCCTTTGTCTTCCTCCCTAGTGATTTTTTCCTGCCAACATGTGCACTAAAATGGTGCTACACGCCCCTTTAGTGTATTAATCCAAAACAAAGCTGAAAAGGTTCTGGTTTATCTCCCATCAAAAAAATAGCAAAGTTCAGGCTGAACCCAGTCCAGTACGAACTGATTTGCTTATCTTTAACAGCAATAACATAGATCAAATGGGACTTTCATTCTACTCTTATGTTTTATTTTATGCAGATTTTTAAGGCTTGCATAGCATAAAATATCTCTCCTATATTCAGTGCAGTTTTTTCATATATGTATAATGTTATCCATCTCTTTCAAGTGAGCTAGTGAGATTATTAAATAATTTGTCTTCTATCAACTATTGTGTGTACTCTAATAAATAAAAGTAGCTTTTTTTAAATGGCTTAGCAATAGCAACTAAAGATGAGCAAACCTATCAAAATTCTGTTTGGTTCAGAAAGGTTCGGACCTGAATCTATTTGGGCCAAACCAAAGTGGGTCCGATTGCCCTGAATATTTGTGTTGCAGACGCAGACCTTTGCGCTGAAATCAGCGCCAGAAATATGCTAATAAATAGAGATGAGCGAGTAGTGAAATATTCGAAAGTTCGAAATTCGATTAGAATAGACCGCGATATTCGACTATTCGACCGAATATCGAATCCCATTAAAGTCTATGGGAAAAAAATGCTCGCCACTTGGAAATCTCAATTCGACCACTTGGAGGTCACCAAGTCCACCCTGAAACCTCAGAAAAGGATGCCAACACTGCTGGAATGCAACTGGGACAGCAGGGGAAGCATGTCTGGGTGCATATAACGCGCCCAAGTCGCACTATTACGCCACTATCACAGCCTCTCAACAATACACTCCAAAGACAATATAACCTCTCTGTAAAGTGAGACCATACAAGGAAACCTTCTTTCCTCTACATTGCCATGGACCCCAAGCCAAACTAGACAAAAAAGAAGATAAAATTCTGCACCCCTTAAAATCACGTTGCCTATGACAACCACAGATGGCATAGGCAAGGGGGAAAGCAATCAAGCCATCACTATTTTTCCCTCTGTGCCATCCCTGCCTTGCCCAGGCACATGTCCCAAAACATCATCCACGCCCGAGTAACACGGTTACTGCAAAAGGCCATTTGACCACCAACACTTTGGTTTGAGGCCGGGGATGCTACATCTCCCTGACAGCACACTGGGTGAATGTTGTGGAGGCGGGGACGGGCAAACCTGCTACCCCCACCCAAGTTTTGGGCCTTGGTTCTGTCTGGATTTCCGCAACCCTTACAGACAGCTCGGCAAACCCCTCCTTCTCCTTCTAGATTTGTTAAATCTGTCCACCACCCAGTCAAGTCCACAAAGTCCAGTCTCGTCGATAGCCTGCAGAAACTGCAGGGACCTCACTCTGACCCTCCTTCCTCCCACCCTGCCCAATGTTATCAACCCAGTGTTCCCACCCATGCAAGAATCGCAGGAGCTATCTGAGGATTTTGTTTGTTCTGATGCCCAAACACTGGAGCAAGCTCCATCTCTAGCTGATGGTGGTGTGGAACGGGCACTAAAGTGTAAAATGATTAGGGACGATGATGAGACACAGTTGCCAGCAAGGGAGGCTGTTGGAGCAAAGTGAGGCAGTGTAAGAGGAGGTGGTTGAGTATGACGAAGTCAGTGACCCGACCTGGCCCAGTGTCATGTCTAGCAGGTAAAGCAGTGGGGATGTTGAGGGATGCGTAGGACCGCAAAAGGCAGGAAGAGGCCGTGGGCTGGCCAGAGGCTCATGGAGAAGGCAGGCTAGAGCCCGCAGGGCCGCATCTCTTCCCTATAACAGGCCCCCACACAAAGCTCTCCCATCGAGGGCTCTTAGGTCCTTGTTGTGAAAATATTTTAATGAGTGCGCAAAGTTAGCTTGAGGTGAGCCCTCGAAAAAATTATATGGAGGCCCAAGAGGTGAGCCCTCGAAAAAATTAAGTGGAGGCCAAAGAGGTGAGACCTCTTAAAAATTGTATTAAGGCCCAAGAGGTGAGCCATAATAAAAATTGTTTGTAGGCCCAAGAGGTGAGACCTCTTAAAAATTGTTTGTAGGCCCAAGAGGTGAGCCATGATAAAAATTGCTTGTAGGCCCAAGAGGTGAGCCATGATAAAAATTGCTTGTAGGCCCAAGAGGTGAGCCATGATAAAAATTGCTTGTAGGCCCAAGAGGTGAGCCATGATAAAAATTGCTTGTAGGCCCAAGAGGTGAGCCATGATAAAAATTGCTTGTAGGCCCAAGAGGTGAGCCATGATAAAAATTGCTTGTAGGCCCAAGAGGTGAGCCATGATAAAAATTGCTTGTAGGCCCAAGAGGTGAGCCATGATAAAAATTGCTTGTAGGCCAAGGCAAAATGGCCAAGAGGTGAGCCATAAATATTTTTTTTTTTTTACGGAGCAATTCTACGGCGGTTAAGGAGGAGGAGGAGGTGGAGGAGGAAATGGCACTTCATACAGATGGCACTTCACTTTTGGCTGCTTTCCACTGTTGGAGAAGCAAAGTCCGGGTCAATCCACTTGCTGTTCATTTTGATTAGCGTCAGCCTGTCGGCACTGTCGGTTGACAGGCGGCTGCGCTTATCGGTTATAATGCCCCCGGCTGCGCTGAACACCCTTTCTAATAGCACGCTGGCGGCAGGGCAGGCAAGCACCTCCAAGGCGTACAGGGACAGTTCCAGCCACGTGTCCAACTTGGAGACCCAGTAAGTGTAGGACGCCGAGGGATCGGGGAGGACAGGGGTACGGTCTGCCAGGTACTCCCGCAACATCCGCCGATACTTGTCCCTCCTGCTGATAGCGGGCCCCGCAGTGATGGAAGTTGCACGAGGGGGTGCCATGAACGTGTCCCACACCTTGGAGAGTGTTCCCCTGGTGGCTGTGGGCCTGATCGATGTTGAGGGACTCTGGGAGACCCTCTCCTCTCTGCCGCCAGCGATGGTGGGTGGGAAAATCTCCATCATGTTCTGCACGAGTTCCCTCTGGTATTCCAGCAATCGATTCGTCCTCTCCTCTACCGGAATAAAAGAGGAGACGTTATCTTTATACCGGGGGTCCAGGAGTGCGAAGACCCAGTACAGTTTGTTCTCCACTATCCGGACAACACGTGTGTCCCGGGAAAAGCAGCCCAGCATGAAGTCAGCCATGTGTGCCAGACTCTGAATAGGCATGACGTCACTGCCCCCACCAGAAGGATCACTTGCCATTTCCTCCTCTTCCTCTTCCGCCTCCTCTCCGCCCCATCCGCGCTGAACCAATGGGACGCACACAGCCTGACTGCTACCCTCGCCGCCAGCATCCTCCTCCTCTTCCACAGCCACCTCCACGTCGTCCTCCTCCTCCTCATCCTCCTCCTCCTCCTGCAACTGCCACCGAGAAGCAGACAAAAGTGTGGTCTGACTGTGTAGCTCCGTTGCGTCTCCTCCTACCCCCGTCTCCTCTGCGTGCAATGCGTTCTCCCTTATTGCGATGAGCGATTCTTTAAGGACGCATAGGAGCGGGATGGTTACGCTCACTATAGCGTCCTCGCTGCTGACCTTCTTGGTGGACTCCTCAAAGATACGCAGTACATCGCATATGTCTGCCATCCATGGCCACTCGTGGTTGGCAAACTGAGGGAGCTGAGTTGGAGGCACGCGTGGATTCATAATCTGGTACTCCATCAATGCTCTCTGCTGCTCACACACCCTGGCCAACATGGAATAGGTGGAATTCCAGCGAGTCGGCAGGTCGCACAACAGCCGATGTTCAGGCAAATGGAGGCGTTGCTGGAGTTTTTTTAAGCTAGCAGCAGCTACAGTTGACTTCCGAAAGTGAGCGCACAAGCGCCGCACTTTCACCAGTAGCTCTGCCAGGTTGGGGTAAGTCTTTAGAAATTTTTGGACTACCAGATTAAAAACGTGGGCCAGGCATGGTACGTGATTGAGTTCGGCAAGCTCCAGAGCCGCCACCAGGTTACGGCCGTTATCGCACACGACCATGCCTGGTCCTAGCTGCAGCGGCGACAGCCACATCTCCGTCTGCTGCAATATGGCGTCCCTCACCTCTGGGGCGCTGTGCTTCCTGTCGCCCAAGCTGATGAGCTTAAGCACCGCCTGCTGACGTCTCCCCGCGCCAGTGCTGCAACGCTTCCAGCTAGCGGCTGAGGGCGATGTTAAGGCAGAGGAGGAGGAGGAGGAGGAAAGGAGGGGGGTTTATCAGAACCCCTGCTGGCAATCTTGGGCGGGGGTGGTAGGTAGGCCGTCTCTCTTTGCGACCCCGTCCCCGCTTCCACAACATTCACCCAGTGTGCCGTCAAAGAGATGTATCGTCCCTGGCCGCAAGCGCTTGTCCACGAGTCGGTGGTCAAGTGGACCTTTGCGCTGACTGCGTACCTCAGGGCCCGCCTGATGTTACGCGACACGTGCTGGTGCAGGGCGGGGACGGCACTCCGGGAAAAGTAGTGGCGGCTGGGGACGGAATAGCGAGGTGCGGCAGCCGCCATCAGGTCGCGGAAGGCCTGCGTCTCCACAAGCCTAAACGGCAACATCTCCAGGGCCAGCAGTTTGGAGATGTGGCAGTTTAAGGCTTGGGCTTGGGGGTGACTCGAGGCGTACTTCCGCCTGCGGTCGAACGCCTGCGAGATGGACAGTTGATGGGACGAGGAGTGTGAAGGTGCAGGCGAAGATGCGGGGGAAGGGGAGGCAGCAGGAGAAGGCCCCAAAGTAGTCGAGGCAGAGGCAGATGTGGAGGTGTCCTGGCTGGAGGTCTGGACCGCAGTGGCAGCACACAACAAAAGGGAAGAGGCAGTGGCAGGAAGACCTGGCGCAGGTTGTATTGCGTTTGCTCTCTCCCACTCAGCCCAGTGCTTGACTTCCAAGTGACGCCGCATGCCTGAGGTGGTCAGATTGCTCTTCTCAGAGCCCCTACTCAGTTTTGAGTGGCAGAGTGTGCAAACCGCGCTCAGTTTGTCATCCGCACAAACATTAAAAAATCTCCACACCACAGAAGTACGAGGCCTCGATGGGGGAGCTTCGCGCGACTGCCTGCTGCCGGGAACAGCTTCGGCCCTGCTGGCTGTGGCCTCACTTCTCTGTCTGGACTGTCCTCTGCCTCTGGACATCCCTCTGCCTGTGGACATCCCTCTGCCTGTGGACATCCCTCTGCCTCTGGACATCCCTCTGCCTCTTGCTGCCTTTTTCGGTGCTGCGCAGACCACCACCTCTCCACTGCTTTCCCCGCTGGACATCACCCCTGGCCAAGTGGGGTCGGTCATTTCGTCATCCACCACCTCCTCTTCCACTTCCTCACTCTGCTCCTCCTCCTGCCCACTGGACATTCCAACAGCCTCCCTTGATGGCAACTGCGTCTCATCATCATCATCGCTCATGATAACAGATGCTGGTTCAGGGTCCACATCAGCAGGAGATGGCGAATACTCAAGTGGTTGGGCATCACTACAAACAAATTCCTCTGGTAGCTCCAGGGATTCTTCCGGCACATCTGAAAAAGGACCCGAAAAGAGCTCCTGGGAGGGGTCAAGGGTGGGATGACTCTGTTGGCCAGGTGTGGAGGAAGGAGGGTCAGAGTGAGACTGTGTGGATGACTGGCTGGTGGACAACTGTGTGGAAGCGTTATCGGCTATCCATTGCACCACCTGTTCACACTGCTCAGGCCTCAACAGCGGTGTAACCCGCCCCCTGCTTAACTGTCCCATAAAGGCAGGGATTCTGGATGAGCGGAATCCTGGCTGCCCCTCACCAGCACGCATTGTATCCCCACTGGCTTCAACAAGGCCACCAACAGCATTTCCGCGCCCCCGTCCTCGTCCACGTCCACGTCCGATTCCGCTAGCCCTCCGCATTTTTTTTTTTTGGTTACAATATTTGGCGTACACAGCCATATACTACCAGGTCAGACGGTGTGTATTAACACCACGTATATAAAAGAGTTTTGCAGGCACGCAGAACGCACAATACAGGTGCCAAATAAAAGGCCTTTTTTTAAAATATGTCTGATTACAAAGCCGTGTACTAACAGGTCAGACGGTGGGTATTAACAGCACGTATATAAAAGAGTTTTGCAGGCACGCAGAACGCACAGTACAGGTGCCAAATAAAAGGCCTTTTTTTTAAATATGTCTGATTACACAGCCGTGTACTAACAGGTCAGACGGTGGGTATTAACAGCACGTATATATAAAAGAGTTTTGCAGGCACGCAGAACGCACAGTACAGGTGCCAAATAAAAGGACTTTTTTTTAAAATATGTCTGATTACACAGCCATGTACTAACAGGTCAGACGGTGGGTATTAACAGCACGTATATAAAAGAGTTTTGCAGGCACGCAGAACGCACAGTACAGGTGCCAAATAAAAGGACTTTTTTTTAATATGTCTGATTACACAGCCGTGTACTAACAGGTCAGACGGTGGGTATTAACACCACGTATATAAAAGAGTTTTGCAGGCACGCAGAACGCACAGTACAGGTGCCAAATAAAAGGACTTTTTTTTAAATATGTCTGATTACACAGCCGTGTACTAACAGGTCAGACGGTGGGTATTAACAGCACGTATATAAAAGAGTTTTGCAGGCACGCAGAACGCACAGTACAGGTGCCGAATAACAGGACTTTTTTTTAAATATGTCTGATTACACAGCCGTGTACTAACAGGTCAGACGGTGGGTATTAACAGCACGTATATAAAAGAGTTTTGCTGGCACGCAGAACGCACAGTACAGGTGCCAAATAAAAGGACTTTTTTTTAAATATGTCTGAGTACACAGCCGTGTACTAACAGGTCAGACGGTGGGTATTTACACCTGGTATACAAAAAGGGTATTGCAGGCACACAGAACCCAGAACACTAGAGCCAAAGAAACTGTATTTAAAAAAAAAAAATGTACACAGCCGTATACTGCCAGAAGATCAGATGGTGCATATACACACTAGGTATATAACAGGGTTTTGCAGCCAAAAAGAACGCAGAACAGTAGTGCCAAATATAGTTTGGTATGTAGCAGAGCACCTAATACACCACTAATGCCTCTCTCTGTCCCTACTCCAGCAGCTATCCCTGAATACAGCAGCCGTTCTCTGCAGAGTGTATATAGTAGTAAAGCTATCACTGTACTGCACTATAGTAGCCCTGATAAGGGCTTTTAATCACGCTCCTGCCTGTCCAACAGCTAAAACCTATCTCTCCCTTCTCCAGCCTCTGTCCCTGACTAAGTTCACGCAGCATATGCGAACGAGCAGGAAGACCTGAGTTATTAATATTCGAGGTCACGTGGTTTTTCCAGCCAATCCATGTAGACGCCGTTTTCGCGCTGCCAGCGTGCTCCGCGGGCCTGTCATACCCCCCCTGCATGGTGATTGGTGGAAAAAGAGCGCCAGGGAAGGTGGGAGGGGAAACGAATTCTAAGTGCGCCATCGCCGTTATACTCGATCGAAATCGAGTATGCCGAATAGCGTAGTATTCGATCGAATACCGTCTCGATCGAACACTACTCGCTCATCTCTACTAATAAATAAATGACCCCATTGTGTTTAAAAAATGTGCCGTTATATGTGTTATGCTTTCTCATATCACAATATATAGTGGGGGTACCAAGCATCTAAAATGATACTTTGACAGATTCAGAATGCCTTCCAATATGACACACACAAATGTTGATTGTCAGAAGAAAAAGTGGCTCATGCAGTGTGGATGTGGAAAGCATATGGATGTAGTGGCACATGGCTGCAATATTAGCAGCAGCAGCAGCAGAATAGCACGTAACATACAAGGCAGAAGGTCAGTTTTCTATGGGTAGCAGTCGTAATAGTAGTAGTAGTGGTAGTAGTGATAGTAGTGGTAGATGCATAGTAGTGGCAGAAGGGATTAGCAGTGAGCGGCAGCATCTGAAGCGGTGGCAGAAGTAGCTACTGTATATAGAACATTTTGTCAGACAGACAGGCAGCAGCAGTGGCATTATGGCAGCAATGGCTTGATGGAGGCAGTAGCAGCCTTATGGAACATGATGGTAGGCAGGCCGCAGTAGTGGCATGATGGTGACAGAAGTATTAAAGCAGAAGCAGCCTTCCAGAACATGATTGTAGGTAGGCAACATGATTTTAGGCAGAAGATCAGGCAGACATCGCAAAGTCCAGATGGGGCACTGTCAGCAAGGCTGGATGTATTAATAGGCCTCAGACAGAGGATTGTGAAAATCTTCAAAATCCAAACCTGGTTCATATTGAGAAAAAGTGATGTGTTGGACAGTGGCAGAGGACAATGTGGTCCTTTTGGGTGTCACCACACACCCTGCAGTGTTGAAAACCCTCTCCAAGATGACACTGGAGGCTGGAGAAGAAAGAGACTATAGTGTGCCGGTTTGGCCACTGTTCCAGTTTGCCTTCCCAAAAATCCATAAGGTCAAAGAACAGGGTATATGCCAGGGACAGGCTAGAGTGTAGGTAGGCATAAACCTGGGTGCTGAGGAAGGAGATCTTGGCTTGCTCATTGGTGTCTGCATGACGCTGCCATTGAAAAAACCTATGTTGAGGACAGAACTGGTTGCTGCTAGTGCTGTGGCTTCTGCTGCTTATGGTAACAGGAAAGGGGTGACTCTGAAATAGGCGCAGAGGGCCTCGCTTTAACACATGCTGGCGGCAGAAGTCTGTACGCTGAAAACTGTAGCAAACTGTACACAGTGTTTCCTAATAATAACTTAATTTGTCCTCCCTTTCTGTAAGAGGAAAACATTCCCCCACTTTGCCTTAATAGTGAGGGTCTAAAAGCATGGCTATCCTGTAATCATCAGACTGCATGATATCAACGATACACCTGTCAAGCAAACAAGTCTACAGGTCGCCTTTCCAGCCAGCGTGCCTGAAAAGCCAGTTGTTTCCAACTCTACCCCTCCGCTGAGATGATTGAATGTCGTCGCCGGTGTCACCATCAACGTCATCATCATTTTCTTGCTCCTTTAACTCCGACTCTTCTCTTTGCAGTGGCAGCACCTCATCCTCATCTTCCTCCCCATGGGAATTTCTCATTGGTAGTCACCAACAGCTACACAGTGGACAGAAAGATATGTTAGCTGTTCTACTTCCTCCTCTGTTTTCACCTGTTGCATGAGCATCAGTGTCTGTTCTAAGATACATATGAGGAGGATGAGGGGAAACTGCAGCATGAACGTCATGAGCTGCCACTGCCTGACCTAGAAACAACACATGCTCCCTGAGGCTGTAGCTGCAAACCATTCTGATGCTGCAAGTCCAGGAGAGGCTTCCTCACCACGTGAGAACAGCTGAAGAGACAGTTTCCTGGACACTGCCACCACCTTGCACAAGACAGTATACTTTTTTGAAAACACATGAAGGGAGGATGTGTTATTTTCCCCAGGTTCAGGGCAGCCACGATGTTGCAACCATTGTCTCTAACCACCTTGCCCAGCTGGAGTAGGCAGGGTGACAGTCAATGGGATGTTTGCTGCTTAATGTGCTTTAGCAACTGCTCACCTGTTGGGGACAGGAGATTGTCATCAAGGAGATGATGGAGGAGACAGGTAAGTGCCTGTTGTGGGAGCCAGGCTCATGCAATCTTGGGGGGAAGGGGGTGGCGGGAATCAAAGGGACCTAGGCATTTTGTTGAGGTGCTGCTTTGCCACTGCTGCAAAAAAACACTGATACAGTGGGCAGCAAAAGACATGTACTGTCCCTGGCCATAACAGCTGCTCCAGGTGTCTGCTATGGAGTGAAGCTTGCCGCACAGTGAGAATTGAAAGG
Source organism: Rhinella marina (assembly GCA_900303285.1). NCBI lineage: Eukaryota > Metazoa > Chordata > Amphibia > Anura > Bufonidae > Rhinella > Rhinella marina. Next base: position 34,856 of record ONZH01023616.1, on the reverse strand, counting down.
AGTGGCCCACATTCTCCACCAAGTTAGAATACGAGGCACTACTACAATGACATGGCAGTGGCTGCACAAATTTTTGCATAGTATGTCACGTTATCACTCAGAGATATTATCCTCCTCTATCCTGCGTATTGTAAAGATATTGCAAGATATTTTGTATGCTGGTTTTTGACCCCCCAAAAAAAATTCAATTTGAACTGTGCGGAGACGAAACAACACAGATTTTGGCCTAGTATGTCACTTTATCTCTCACTGATCATTTTGTCCGCGTTCCCTGTGTATTGTAAGATACGTATATGATGTTTTAAAAGCTTCAACACAAAAAATTGAATTGGAACTGTGTGGAAATGAAACAACACAGATTTTTGCCTAATATTTCACATTATCATTCACATATATTTTTGTTAGCTGCATATTGTAAGACAAGTATGTTGGTTTTAAAAACTTCAAGCAGAAAAAATAAATTAAATTTGAACTTTGTGAAGATGCATCAACATGGATTCATGCCTAATATTTTTTTTATTACTAAGAGATATTTTGGTCCGCTACTTTGTGCATTGTAAGACACATATATGCTGATTTTAAAAACTTAAACCAAAAAACATTAACTTAATAACATATGTGTAGTAGATGCCCTAATATGGAGTTTGAACTAGTATTTCAGGTGTTTTCAATGAGATTGTAAATGCTGCATCTATCCTCTGGATGTTTAAACACATGTTGTACAGTTTTGTGCTTATAGAAACCCTACCCCACAAAAATTATTTTTGTTAAAATGGGGAAAAAAATGAAAGTATGTCCTTGCAAGTAGTTGCTTTTGAGATCCTATAGACATTCTTCTTGTTCTGTTAGGGCACCTCCCTGCCTGCTGTGGCACTGTTTGGCTTTTCCAGGCTGTCTGTTGGCCTGTGAGCCAATCAGGAAAAGCCCTCCCCCTACTTCCAGAGTCATGTGAGCATCCTTCTTCTTCCGCCCTAGTGTTTTTTCCTGCCAACATGTGCTGTGAAATGGCGCTTCACTCCATTATACTGGATTTGTCTGAAACAAACATCAAAAACATCAGTAAGTGAGAATGTGATATTAGGCCTAAATCCATTTATTTCTATCTCCACACCATTCCATTTTTAATTTTATTTTTTGGTTGTTGAATTTTTTAAAACCAGTATATACGTTATTATGTGCCTTACAATACACAGGGCAACACACAAAATTAACAGAAAGTGATTACGTGCCATATTCGATCCACATCAATTTATTTCTATCTGCTTACAATTTAAATTTTTTGGGGGAGGCTTGTTAATTTTATTCCATCCAGCATATACATGATTACGTGTCTTACAATATGCAAGGTTGTGCACAATATTATATGTGAGTGATAAAATAACATATTAGGCCTAAATGCAAAAATTTCAGGGCTACAGAAGGGTTCCAAACAAAAGACACAGTGCCAGAATATGGGTAGTAACAGCACCAGCTATCCAGTCAAAAGTAGTAGTAATAGTAGGTCGCAGTTGTCTCTGGCTTTGGAAAGGCGTAACATTATTGTTGAGTAGAAAGAGAATGGGATTATGGATTTGATTGCTCAGTCCTCCTTAGTCACAGCAGGATGATGTGCAGTTGACTTCAGAGTCTGACACAGTGTCATGGACCCAAGAGTCACAGTGTTCCTGCTGCAGCTCCTCCTTGCAGTCCCAGAGAAGGCTTTCAGCAAAGTCCTTTCTGAGCCTTTCTAGGGGATGCCTTGATTTTTCCAAAGAAATTACAAGAAAACCACACCACGCCCTATGGCAGATGTCAGAGGTCTTCCTGTTGATGACTAGTGTGAGAGAAGTCACAATTTGAGAAGGCTACAGACCCCATGCATAGCAGTGTTGTCGGTGGAAGTAGTGGCATCTGTAGCCATGGTGTGGTCCTTGGGAACAGCGACAGTGACAGTTAGGGCAAATGCAAAGCAGGGGAGTGCTGGGCAGAACCTGGGAGCCTGATCAGGGTGCAGAGGATGAGGCAACATCAGAGGAGGAGGGTGATGGCAGAAGTAATAAGGAACAGAAGCCAATTACCTCCCAAATAACAGCCAAGGCCATGTATGCTTCAGGATCTGGTGATGCCACTAACACTGTGGGAGGCTTACGCCCAAAACGTACTAGAGCTAAGCTAAGCTCGGCTGCCTCTAGCTCTGTCTATGTTTTTGCCATCTGGCAGTCTTTCTCCATGCTGCCAGAATACACAAGAATTGTCCTGTTTAGGCTGTGCAAGAATAAAATAAGTTATAGGCAGGCAGACACAAATGTAGGCACCCAGCTCTAGTGAACCACATAAAGCAGAATCACCCCATCCAGTAAGCAAGCAAAGTTGGCAGCCAGCTACCACAACTGAAGTTTCCTCCTTCTCCCAATTCTCCTTTAGGCAGCCAGGTCGCTTCCACAGGCAGTACAATGTCTTTCACGTCGTAATCATCCCTTTCTGCTTCTCCTGATCAGACTCTGCTCCATCCCCAGCCATTGATAACAGAATGTGTATTCAGGAAAAAACTCTACATGCTCAGCAATCCTTAATTCCCACCTGGTCAAGTTGCTGGTGGCACAGTTGCTGCCGTACCATTTAGTCAAGTCTGCAGCCTTTATGGAGCTGATTATTAGTGTTGAGCAAGCACCTCTGTGCTCGTATGCTCGGGTGCTCTGGCCGAGCACTAGGGGTTGCTCGAGTGCTCGACCGAGCACCCGAGCATAATGTTAGTCAATGGGACTAAACCAAGCACCCCCCGCTCGGAAGAGGGGAGGGTGTCTGGTTAATAGGAAAAGGTCAGAATAGCGACTTCTCCTCTTTTACTCCTTTCACTCGTATGCTAATTAAGTGAATTTATACGCATTAGCGCACAATGCGTACGCTTTAGCGCACAATGCGTACGCATTAGCATTCAAATGCGTGCGCATTAGCATACAAAATGCGTACACATTAGCGTACAAATGTGTACTCATTAGCATACAAATTCGTACGCATTAGCGAGCGTACAAATCAATATTACAGTGCGGGGAAGAGACTCGAGCATTGCGCTCGAGTACACTCGGTGTACTCAGCCGAACACAGAGCGGACCCGAGCGTAGGCATGCTCGGCCGAACAGCGAGTTCGGCCGAGCATGCTTGCTCAACACTACTGATTATGTATGTTCAGCCTCGCTGGATGATACCTAACTGACATTATTTCCCCAAAAAAGCATCCCTTCTGTCACGACAGGGAACAAGGGATAGTGCGACCTGTCTGGAACCCACCACTTTCCCTGCCTACTTACAGTAGATGCCCTAGGCGACAAAACCGTAACTTGGCGGCAGTCCCTATACTGTACTAGTGCACAGGGCAGGGAAGGGAAAACAAGGGGAGAGACAAACAATGACAGAACAAACACAATACTAGAATAGTGAACAAGCCGAGTCAAACCAGGAGGGAACGTCAAAACCAAAGGAGAGAGCGATAAGCGTAGTCAGAGTCCGAAGCCAAAGTCAAATACACAAACAATCACTAGGTCAAGGGTCAAACGCAGCACTGCTAATAGTAAGACTAATCACAGGCAACCTGTGACCAGCAGGTTGCCAGTTTAGATATGCCTTAGATATGCCTCCAACGCTGGCCACGTCACATGACCTAATTTGCATAATGAGCACTGGCAAACAGGAACCAGCGCTCAAAACCACTCCAAATTGGTCACGTGGCGTGGTCAGCACCACGTGACCCTATATACAGTAATATATAAATAATATAACTTGAGCGCTGGCAATGCAGCCAGCACTCAAAACCCCTCCTTGCTCGTGTCTAGGGGGCGGGGAGGACACCGGGCACGTGGCACGTGGCAGCAGGAAGTGCGCCGGGTCCTCCCCACCTCTCATTACCATGGAGACGAGGACGCGGTGAGCGACTCCACAGTGGAGGTCCTGCGGCGCTGCATAGGGGAAGCGCACCACCGGCCTCCTTTGACACCTTCCTTGTACTCTCATGTGGCGCAGAACGTGAGCCTCTCCCTGTGATTTGTATTGTGCAGCAAGGTTCAAACCATGGTGGACACCTGGAGCAACTGTTATGGGCAGGGACAGTACATGTTTTTCACGGTTCAACGGGGCAATGTTTTTGCACATCAACACTAACAACAAAGCCAGGTCCTTTTAAACCCCCGTACATGATTGTGTCAACCTGTCTCCCACACCGAGCACTTATCCACTTCCTCCTCCTCCATTTGGGGCAACATCCTGGCTACCCTGAACCTGGGGGAAATAACACATTCTCCCTGGATAGTGCACGTCATGAACCTAGTGGTGCAACGCTTTTTGTATAAGTACACTGATGCCAAAGTTTGTTAGCAGGGATAGCTACAGCATGAACAATGCCCACCTCCCTCAAATTTATTTTAGAACAGACGCTGACGCTCATGCATCAGGTAACAACAGCAGAAGAAAAACAGCTAACATATCTTGTTGTCCGCCCTGTAGCTGTTGTGGACCCACAAAGTGAATCTGCCATGGAGGAGAAGAAGAAGGATAAAGAATAGGAGTTGAAACTGCAAGAGGAGGACGAGAAAGAAGAGTCAGTGGTGGAGGAGAAAGAGGATGACAATGATGATGGCATTGGCCACAACACCCAATTGTATCATTGGGGCAGAGCCAGAAAGCCAGAACAGGCATGCTGGCAAGAATGGTGAGCTGTATGCTCGCTTGCTTACACTGTGATAGGTGTATGGTTGACAACAAGCAGTCTGATGATTACTGGATAGCAGTGCTTTTAGACCCTTGCTATCAAAGCAATGGGGGAATGTTTTTTTCCTGTTGAAAGGGAGGACAAATTACTTTATTACCAGGAAACACTGTATGCGCAGCTTGTCGTAGCTTTCAACAGGCAGATGCCTGCTGTCAGCATGTGTGAAAGGGAGGCCCCTCTCCGTCCCTCTGCAGAGTCACCCTCTTCCTGCTACCACAAGCAGCAGAAGCTGTAATAGCAGCTGCCATTTCAGTCTCCTCAGCATGAGGGAGCAGTTTTTCCATGTGCCATTTCAGGCTGAGGCCAGTCAGCAATCCGAAAGCGTCGACCTCAATTCCCAGGTTGAGGCCTACCTACACTCTAGCTAGTCTCTGACGCATACCCTGTCATTTCGGGGAAGGCAGATTAGAACATTGGTCCGAAATGGCACAGCACAATCTTTTTCTTCTTTCTTGCCCAGCTTCTACTATCATCTCGGAAACATTTTTTTGGAATTGCAGGAGGTGTGGTGATATCAAACAGACCAAGTTGTCCAACACCTGTGTCCAAAACATCACTTTTGGCAAAATGAAGTGAGCTTGGATTTGGGAGGATTTTCACACTCCTCTGGCTGCGGATAATGAATAGATGTAGCCTTGCTGACAGTGCATCATCTTGCCATTGTTGCTGCCTGCCATCCTGCCTCCATCATGCCGCTGCCACCATCATACCACTGCTGCAGCTTGCCAACCATTACTTTCTGTACATTATTTACTATTCCTGTCACTGTGTACGAGAGCTTGAGAAGTGGGGAGCAGTGAGGGAAAAAGAAAAAATTCATGAAAAATAAATAGAAATAGATAGAGGTTTTTCTAAAAATTTGGATTGATAGAAGACTAGAGGGTATTATATACCAATTTTAATGGCAATAGGAGAAACTATGGTTCGGTCCAAATTGATTTGGATTCTAATCGAACTTTTGGAAAAATTTGGCGAACCTGAACCAAAGTGAAACTTGAGTGGTTCACTCATCTCTACTCCTAACACTAGTATATTACTGTAAATGAGCTTTAAGTTACTATTCTGGATTTTCCAAAAAAGGTATTAGGTTAGATAGATAGATAGATAGATATAGATAGATAGATAGATAGATAGATAGATAGATAGATAAAATTAGCATAATAATATCAGAATAAAATATTGAAAAAAAATATCAGATACAAATTTTGCACAGAAATATTTAATATTTTGATAGTTTTTTCATTCTTTGAAATAAATTCTACTAAGTTCATTGCAATATAGCCCACTGTTTTCTCTCCATGAAAACTGAATTTGGTATAATTTACTGTATATGAAGTAACAACCCCCCCCCCCCCTAAAAAAAAGCTGCTTTTCATCTTTAAAAAGGAAAGGTGATAGTATCTGTCAAAATATCTTTTAATGTAATTGGGTTAAACCCTATCTTTAAGGGCAGGACTGCTGATTTTAATCTATTACAGTTGCATAAATCTTCTCTAGAGATAGGTAAATGATCTCAACCAATCTCTATATTTTTTAACTGATTGACCTAAGTAAAGCATGGGATTTCTTCTTTAATTCTTCGATTTTTTTTACTAGATAACCTAATTTATTTAGTAACATTTGAAAGTTTAATTCTGATGTATGTATTTTAATTATTGTGGTATGGCAACCCTCTGTAGCTTTATCTCTTTCTCAATCTGGGTATCTTTGAATTCTTTGAAAAAAACAGTTATGGTATACATCAGGATCTGACAGTCAGCTACCATGTAAGAAAGGTTGTAAGTCTTCACAGTGATGTAAGTGAGATAAAAGACAGCAGACACATATTAAATCACTTAGTAGCAAAAGAGATAGCGTACCAAAATGAACTTGTAGTAGACTAATGCAAACCTGACAAGGTGATAATTAAAGGCTCTGGATAAACATCTTCCACTTCGGAATGTCATTAAGACAACATAATTAGGATGTGGTAACCTTAGAATATGATTTGATAAAAGCAAAATTAAAAAAACAAAACAAAAAAAAAAAACTTTATAGGGCCTGTAATATATACGAAAGGGGCAACCAACAGGCAATAATACTAAAGCAAAAACCTGTACTTGAACATTGTGTGACAATTAGTGTTTTTCCAGTGAACAGTGCATTTTATACTACTGGACAGATTCTATTAAGTAGAACCAGATGAAGAATGTCTTTGGAATATAAATGTAACTACTTTAAGTGCAGTCCATAGTCCATTAACTAATAATATTAAAAGAGAAGGTAAAGCCATGCTGCATATTTTTAATCTACAATAAAGCACATATTGTAAGAATATTATATGGAAATGTTCCAGCGTTGTACTGTAGGCCTGGCTGCAGTCATTCTTTAAGGATTTCTGATAAAAAGAACAGGATTCTGAGAAAAATGTTTGCTTAGCTTGGTCCATATAGTTACCCACAAAAAATCTAAAGGTACCCTAAAGGTACCCATACACTATCAATAGCTGATGATTGAAAGAACATCTGTCACTTGTCTTGACAGTGATTCTGGAGCATTATTTAAGAATGTTGTTGTGCTTTCCTTTGTAATACTACAGTAAATAGAAATGAATGAGTAAAATATCAATTGGGAGTTAACAGTGGTGCTTCTGGTTGTTCATGTGGTGGTGGTGGTGGGTCAGTCTTTACATACCCTCACATCTCTTTTACTAGGGGAATGGTAACATCCAGTTGCCAAATTATTCATAGTTTTCCAGGATGAATAACAGGAATAGTACAAGAGAGTTACAGTCAGGGCTGGTTTTAGACAAAATGTGGCCCTGAGCAAAATCAAAAGTGGGGCCCCAAATCTTGTAATAATGTAGTAATAACACAGTTACTTTCTGTCGATTCCAGCCCTCCCTCACAGATTTATACCCCATTATGCTCCTCACACAGATCTGCAACCCCATGGCCCCAGAATACGCCACATGCTGCCTCTCCTCACAGCAATTAGGTCCCCTCACTCACGGCATCTGAGACTGTTAAAAACTGGAAGCGCGGGATTCCTCTTCAGGCGTGCTTTCCCTTAGCGGAGATTGTAAAAAAAGCCACAGCCTGTACTAGGCTTCCCGGCTCATTGTTAGTATATCCCAGTTCAGGCCACTAAATGGCAGCTCTGAACTGTGATATACTGATTTCTATACAGGCTAATGGAGAAATTTACATCTGATGATTGTAAGTTGTGGTCCACTTAGGGGACTTAACAAAAAGTAAAAAAAAAAAAAAAAAAAAATAAAATTTTTGAAAATATAAAGAAAACTTAAAAAATAAAATCACCCCATTCCCCAAAATAAAAATAAAACAAAAAACATAGCATTATGGGCATCGTCGCATGTGAAGACACCATACTATTAAAATATTTTAAAACATTAGCCCATATGGTGAATGGCGTAACAGAAAAAAAAAAAAGGCCAATTTGCGTTTTTTCATCACTTTATCTCCCAAGAAAAGTGAATAAAAAGTGATCAAGTTATACACACTCTAAAATGGTATTGTCAAAAATGACAGATCGTCCTGCAAAAAATGAGCCCCCCACACATCTTCGCAGACATAACTATCAAAAAGTTATGAGGGTCAGAATATCGCGATGAAAAGAAAAAAATAATTTTTTTGAAGTGAGTTCTGATGAGGCTTAGCTTGCTGCAGTGAGAGGGCTTATAGAAATCCTGAGTGTGGGGTGCTGTTAGGGTTGCCACCTTTACCAACAAAAAATACTGGTTACACAAGTTAAAAAGTTTGATGTGGGTTAATACTGGTGTTATTTGATCATATTTTATGTTTTGCTCCATATTTTTTCTCAATAAAATCAAACTTTTCACTGTTGGGGACACCCTGTGTATTTAAGTTTTATTTAGCTTCTATTTTAAAAATGTTTCTGTGGGGATTCGAACTCACAACCATCTACGGTAAAGGCAAGACCCTAACCACTGGGCTATAGAGCGCAATGCTAAATCATTGCTGAAAAACTCATAGAAGTTTCTCTTGCAATAAAAACCTCATAGAAGTTTCTCTTGTATTATACAGTGAAACTTCTTTGAGATTTTTCAGCAACGACTTAGCATTGAGCTCTATAACCCAGTGGTTAAGGTTCTTGCTTTTAATGTAGATGGTTGTGAGTTTGAATCCCCCCAGAAACATTTCAAAAATAGAGTCTAAATTAGACTTATATACACAAGGTGTCCCCAAGCATAGTAACCATGCTTGGGAATACCCCTTTCATGTTCATAACACTGACTCCATATATGGACACATCCATATATAGTCAAAGCAGTGACTCTTAACCTGGGAAATTCCCCACTTGACTGTTCAAAGATCTGCATCTGCTGAGACTGAAGCAAGGGGCCCCTTAGAGGAACTGGGCCTTATTGCCCAGTTTGCCCCCTAATGCCGGCCCTGGTTACAGTATAAGAAAAGATGATCCATGTATATAATGAAATTTAGGTCCTCTTTAAATATATTCATTGCCCATACAAAGGTGCTATTCTGTAGTAATAGTCACAAGAAAAAAAAGAAAGAAAGATTAGTAAATTCTATCCTCTGAATAGACTGACAAAATGTCATTTTGATTAATAAAGCTGTGATTCTTTTTAGTTTGACTTGTGTAGATCTCTGTATTTCTGTGTCTCTGTGTTGCTCCAGTACATGGAACATAGTTTTGTGGTTGTGAAGAAAATGTGTGCATGTTACTATAAATGTATGATTACTATTAGAGATGAGCGAGCCTGCCTTTTGGTTTTGAGTTTAAGTGAATTATGTAATGGATTCCGTTCTCTGAATAGCGTTAGAGGCATTTCGCTTTGCATGTCGTCATAATACAAGTGTATGGCCATCACAACTGAACCTTCAGGCTGGCCATACACTTATATTATGCAACATGTCGGCATTGAATTGTGTTATGGATTCAACCCTAATTACTATGAATGACACATTGTGAAAGGCAAGTTTTGTTATATCATTGTATTTATACCAACTTTATCATTGATTTTATACAAGGGAACTCAGTGTGGTCTTGGAAAAAAAAAATAAAAGTGGCCCCATATTATGGGCAGGCCCAAATTAATAGAATGCAGGCAACACAAGTAGGCTGGGTGAACACAAGTACATTTGGCTACTACAAGTAGGCGGGGTCAATAATACCATAGTGCACCACCAAAATACTGTCCCAGAAGAGCCAAATACCATAGTGCATTATGCCATTAGTGATGAGTGAAGTTTTCAAAAATTTGATTTGGCTGCTTCGCCGAACTTCGATAAGAAATTCGGATTTGTTACTAAGTACTTTGTCATGAATTGCATTCCATTGTATGTAGAAGGCAAAATGACGCATTAACGAGGAATGGAGATCGCGTCGACCCCCCCCCCTTCCCCCATCATTGAACCCCTCAGATGCCGGGTTCAGCGCTGATCGTAGCATCAGAGAGTCACATAAAGGCCTTTCAAGGGTTAATCAGGGGTTAAAAAAATACATACTCACCTCATCCATTTGATTGTGGAGAGGCTGTGTCAGCCAAATAAAATGCACCAAATCTCGCACCAACATCATTACACTGGCCGGGCACAGTGACATCATCCCGGATGACTTGACAAGTCATTGCTTTTCTGATATATCATGAGTAAGTAACCAATAGAGTAAGGCCAAACACTCAGGTTTCTGCAAGCAGATTTGGAAGTTAAAATTAGGAGTGGATCATAGAAGTATACAGGATAGATACTTCTCTTTTTGAATTCACTCCTGGTTTTGGTTTCCAAAACTGCATGCAGAAACCTGACCGTGTCGTCATACCCTAAGGGGCAGGTAAATTGCCCATAACCAGCACCCAAAGCAAGTCATTTAGACTTGCAAGACTATATTTCACATATTTAAATAATAGTAACATAACGTAGTACAGATACACTCTGGCAACATATAAGGGGGCACAGGCTGCATGAATGCTCTAAGGTTAAAAAATATCTTATTTCAGTTTCAATAACCTGAAATTACCACAACTAGCAAAACACAGTAATAATTATGTATGCCACCCAGCCAGTGATACTAAAATTCCGCAATGTACCTGCAAAATATTTGCTTTAATTCATTAAACAATGATAGTGTAGGAGGGATTTTGGAATCAATTTAAAGATCTTTATGAAATTGCACATTTCATTTAATGGTGTTCTCTGATACTTCCTTTAATAAATACAAAATGAATAAGATTATTTCAGTGAATATTATACCTTCCAGAATCTGGCCAGAGTCCCAGACCCAGGTCATAAAGTCCATCTGTGATTTTGTCCAAGTTTTGTATCTTCATTTGACTTTGACTTATTCAATAATTGCTCCATAGGTATCTTTCAGACATAACATGCATAATTAAGTAAAAGATTGTTTCCATTAAAAATATACGCCACGGGTCTTTATTGTGTGGTAAATTAGAGATGTGACTGCCGCTGGACTATTTTTATTTATTTATTTTTTTGTATAATGAATTAGAAATGGTATAATGAATTATATAATGAATTGTAAATTTGAAATTGGCAATCAACATAACTGGCAAAGTAGTTATATGTTTATACATAAATTCTTTTAATTACACTACTCACAAAAAGTCAGAGATATTTGGCTTTCGGGTGAAATTTATGGTAAACGTAAAAAGTTCACGCTACAGTGATATTATATCATGAAAATAGGGCATTTAAGTAGAAGCATACAATGGTGATTTCCTCATCTCAAACTATTTATTGAAACAAAAGCCAACAGTGGTGGGTATATCCCCCCACAAAAATGTCAATGTCTTAAAAACTTGCCATGTGGCCTTGAGCATCAATTACAGATTAACAACGATGTCTCATGCTGTTCACAAGTTGACTTATTGTCTACTGAGACATGGCATCCCACTCTTCTTGAAGGTTGGCCCTCAGGTCATTGAGGTTCTAGAGTACAGAGTTATAAGCTTCTACACAGTGACTTAGCTGGTCCCATAGGTTTTCAATGGGATTCAGGTAAAAGTGCAGGCCACTCCATTTGAGGTACCCCAATCTCCAGCAGCTGTTCCCTAATGATGCAACCTTGATGAGCTGGTGCATTGTAGTTAATGAAGATAAAGTTGGGCCGGTGTTGTTCTTGTAGAGACACAATAACTGGATTGATGATGTTATTCAAGTAGTATGGGCTAGTCACTGTACCATTCCCAAAGTGTAGGGCAGTTCTGTATTGACTAGACACACCTGCTCACAATGTAACACCAACACTACTAAAAGCTTGTCTGGTGACAACAGTGGCTGATGCATAACGTTCTCCTTAATGTCTCTAACATTGTTGGTGGCCATCATTTCTGTTAAGCGTGAATTGACTTTCATCAGTGAACAGCACTGAGGCCACTGGTCCCTCATTCAGCGTAGATGCTCCCTGGCCCATGCAAAACGATGACATCTGTGGTCAGATACCCTTGCATGTCATCTGGCATGCAGACCACGCTGATGTAAGCAATTTTGAATGGCCTGATGTGACACTTGGGTTCCTCTCACCTCCCTTAAATGTGCCTGGAGTTGTGTGGCATTCATCATCCAGTTCTGCAGGGCTTTGTTCACAATGAAGCGGTCATCAGTGTGGGATGTGGCCAAAGAATGTCCACTATGCCTTTATGTGACTCTTCTAGTTTATCTGTATCTCTGTTGCAACCTGCTGATGACACTCTGTAACACTGTAAGCTCAGTACCCACTTTCATCTGAGAACATCCTGCTTGAAGCCTTGCAACTGCGAAGTACAGTTGATCAATTGTTAGATGTTGTCTTGGTCTCATGATGTCAAAATGTGAACAGCATGATGAGGATGACTGTTTAAATACTAATTCTAATTGAATCAGAAAATGTATTGGGCAATTCATGGATCAAGCACCTGTTGTGAATTTTGCTGTTAAGCTCCTTGTTACAGAACAGCAAGTTGTGCAAAAAGTACTGAAACATTGAACAGTTGGACATGTGTATTCAAAAGTTTAGAGAAGGTCACATTAAGTTCACCTGTAAAGGTTAGAGTGCATTTTAGGCTCATTTAGAAATTTCACCCACAAGCCAAATAGTGTATTATGGATATTTGTTATTAGGGCTATGAAGAAAAATATGGTTACATTCTATGGAACTACTAAAGGGTGTGTTTAAATGACTATATTTTCAGTCTATATTTCAGTTCACTTACTTCCATCAGAGGAGAGCAGACATATTTGTTCCCTCAAGAACCACTCCCAGATATGACATAGCAAAAATATGGCTGTGTGAATGTGGTCTTTGGCTTTTGTTATTTGGAAACATTTCCAAAAGATCAATTTCTCCAGAAATAAGGAACTCTAACCCGTTATTGACCAGGCTCGAAAAAGCCTTACTCAAAAGAAGATTTTTTCTTCTTGCCTCTCTATATTTCAGCAGCCATAACTGTTTTATTTTTAAATTGACTTAGATGTCAGCAGCCTGGTTTTATGTGGTAGAAACTATTATATTTTTTCTCTTCAGGGTACACATACATGTAGCTAATGTTGATAACTTACACTCTGTGCATTTGTGAAATAGGCTGCTCTTAGAACAATGCTATTTCCCCTTAGAGCAAGATAACTGGACAGTCAGTGCTGGGCCCTTTGTAGATCCTCAGGGTTGACTACAGATGGCTACCCCAGGTCACATACAAAACTGGTGACTTGAACTTTGGGGGAGTCCCCTTTGATCAAAGGGTTATCAGTGTGGATCAGAACTGGCCCTAGCTATGAAGCAGAAGCCTATGCTAATCGTAACAGCTGGTTCTTAGCGTAGGAAGGCTGCTGTAGCTGGCAAACCTGCTCTCCTGCAGTGATACCAAAAGACATTGCTGCAGACTGTGTCTCTGCAATGCTCACCAATAGAGATGAGCGAGCACTAAAATGCTCGGGTGCTCGTTATTCGAGTCGAACTTTTCCCAATGCTCAGGTGCTCGTTTCGAATAACGAACCCCATTGAAGTCAATGGGAGACTCGAGCATTTTTTGCAGGGGACCAAGGCTCTGCCTAGGGAAGGCTGGGTGAAAACCTGGAAACCTCAGAAAATGATGGAAACACCACGGAAATGGAAAGGAAACAGCAGGGGCAGCAAGCATGGATGCCTCTGAGGCTGCCTAATCCCACCATTACCCCAAATTCTCAGGCAACATCCTGGTGGTTACCCTCATGGCAATTGTGCTCACCCAGAACAAGAAAGGCGAGGCACATGCCCATCACATGTTAGAGAAGCACCCAACTAGGTGCAACAAAGGTCCATCACCGCCAATTTTCAGGGACATGGTAATGGTGACCCACTTAAAAATGCTGCCTGACAACCTGGTGGTGAACCCCTGATTGTCTGTCTTTCAATAAGATTGCAGTGTAAAGCATGGTGGTTAGCCTCAGTAATAAGATTGCAGTGTAAAGCATGGTGGTGAGCCTCAGTATGACTTTTTAGATGGAGATTGCATGTGGTCACATACTCCCTGGAACCCCATAGTCACCCCTTCTCTGATGTGCTACCCCAGAACATTCTCTGCCCCAATTCGCAAGACCTTTTGCAGTCTCCGTGTGCTGACAGTGGGGATTTACCAGTGTCTGAGGAGGTGGTGGACAATGGCGAGACACAGGTGTCGGGGGGTGAGGTAGTTGTATGGGAAGCAAGTTACAGTGGGGACTCCTTGGGGGACTTTCTCATGATGGGACAGATTCAATTGTGTTTAGAAGGCTGATGGGCTTCCGTCAGCACTGTGTGTATAGAACCCCATGGCCTTTCATAAAAATAGTCTGGCGATGACCCCAAGGCAATTTTCAGGGACACGGTAATGGTGACCCACTTAAAAATGCTGCCTGACTTTTTAGATGGAGATTGCATGTGGTCACATACTCCCTGGAACCCCATAGTCACCCCTTCTCTGATGTGCTACCCCAGAACATTCTCTGCCCTTGGGGGACTTTCTCATGATGGGACAGATTCAATTGTGTTTAGAAGGCTGATGGGCTTCCGTCAGCACTGTGTGTATAGAACCCCATGGCCTTTCATAAAAATAGTCTGGCGATGACCCCAAGGCAATTTTCAGGGACACGGTAATGGTGACCCACTTAAAAATGCTGCCTGACTTTTTAGATGGAGATTGCATGTGGTCACATACTCCCTGGAACCCCATAGTCACCCCTTCTCTGATGTGCTACCCCAGAACATTCTCTGCCCCAATTCGCAAGACCTTTTGCAGTCTCCGTGTGCTGACAGTGGGGATTTACCAGTGTCTGAGGAGGTGGTGGACAATGGCGAGACACAGGTGTCGGGGGGTGAGGTAGTTGTATGGGAAGCAAGTTACAGTGGGGACTCCTTGGGGGACTTTCTCATGATGGGACAGATTCAATTGTGTTTAGAAGGCTGATGGGCTTCCGTCAGCACTGTGTGTATAGAACCCCATGGCCTTTCATAAAAATAGTCTGGCGATGACCCCAAGGCAATTTTCAGGGACACGGTAATGGTGACCCACTTAAAAATGCTGCCTGACAACCTGGCGGTGAACCCCTCATTGTCTGTCTTTCAATAAGATTGCAGTGTAAAGCATGGTGGTGAGCCTCAGTAATAAGATTGCAGTGTAAAGCATGGTGGTGAGCCTCAGTATGACTTTTTAGATGGAGATTGCATGTGGTCACGTACTCCCTGGAACCCCAGGTTACAGTGGGGACTCCTTGAGGGGACTTTCTCATGATGGGACAGATTCAACTTGGGTGGATCAGGCACAGGAACAGATCAAATTTTTTTTGTGTTTATTTAACTTTTATTTAGCACAAATAACCACAGAGATATTTATTTGTTCTCTTTGCTGCGCAGTCTGGAGTTGGGTTTCGTCACTTTGATGGCGAGCTGTGCCGCTCTCTTCACAATGGTCTTTCGGTTCTTTGAGGAGACGTTGAAGAGATCAGTGAAATTCAGTGAATGAAGACGCAGGACCCCAACTTAAAAATTTAGCATCAACCAGTGCAGTCGTAAATTATAAGCTTGATCAAGTGTGGCATGTGTTCTCTGTATTCTTCTCAGTTTATTACAGTATATGGCAGCTATCCGGAAAAATAGTTTGGAGAGAGAGAAAGATAGGAAAAAGATGTAAATTGTTTGGAGAGAGAGCTTGTAGGTGGACCTCCGGAAAAATTGTTTGGAGAGAGGGCCTGTAGGTGGACCTCCGGAAAAATTGTTTGGAGAGAGGGCCTGTAGGTGGACCTCCGGAAAAATTGTTTGGAGAGAGGGCCTGTAGGTGGACCTCCGGAAAAATTGTTTGGAGAGAGGGCCTGTAGGGGGCCCTCCTGAAAAATTGTGGTAAAAGAGTGCCAGTTGGACCTCTAAAAAATGGCATTTTTTTTGGTCAGCGTTAGGAAAAGACGACATGGAGGAGGAGGAGGAGTAGGAGGAGTAGAGAAGAGGAATCGGATAAATAAGTAATGTTAATCTTTAGCTGCTTTCCCCCGGAGGAGATTTGAATTCCGGTGAAATCCAGGCTTTGTTCATTTTAATAAGCGTCAGCCTGTCAGCACTGTCAGTTGACAGGCGTGTACGCTTATAGGTGATGACGCCACCAGCTGCACTGAATACCCGCTCTGACAGCATGCTAGCGGCAGGGCAGGCCAGCACCTCCAAGGCGTACAGCGCCAGTTCAGTCCACGTGTCCTTCTTTGAAACCCAGTAGTTGTATGGAGCAGAGTGATCCCTATGGACGTTGGTATGGTCAGCTAGGTACTCCCTCACCATCTTTCTGTACAGCTCCCCCCTACTCTGCCTAGACTGGGGACAGGTGACAGTGTCTTGCTGGGGTGACATAAAACTGGCAAATGCCTTGGAGAGCGTTCCCCTGCCAGTGCTGGACAAGCTGCCTGCTCGGCTCCTCTCCCCCGCTACTTGGCCCACAGAACCATGCCCTCTGCGCCAGAGTCCCAACACGCAAGAATTCCCTCTCCTCACTGGCCTGACTCTCCATTTCCTCCTCCTCCTCCTCCTCCAAGTCCTCCTCTTCAGCCCATACACGCTCAAGAGTTAAGGACTGAGCACTGGTACCCTCTACTGTCTCGCCGACATTCTCCTCCTCTTCCTCCTCATCCCCCTCCTCCGATACGCGCTGAGAAACAGACCGGAGGGTGCTCTGGCTATCAAGCGATGTATCTTCCTCCACCGTCTCTTGTGACAAGCGCAAAGCATCCGACTTGATGCTGAGCAGTGAGTTTTTCAACAGGCAAAGCAGCGGGATGGTGAGGCTGATAATGGCGGCATCACCGCTGACCATCTGTGTTAACTCCTCAAAGTTGATAAACACCTGGCAGATATCAGACATCCACGTCCACTCCTCAGTGTAAACTTCAGGAATCTGACTGACCTGACTACCAGTTCTGGTGGAAGTTGACATCTGGCAGTCAGTAAACTCTGGATAACATGTTTAATGTCGAATTCCATCTCGTGGGCATGTCGCACAACAGTCGGTGAGCGGGCAGTTGTAGGAGGCGCTGCGCTGCCCTGAGAGTGGCAGCATCTGTGGTCGACTTGCGGAAATGCACACAGATGCGGCGCACCTTGGTGAGCAAATCAGACAGATTGGGGTATGTTTTGAGGAACCGCTGAACTATGAGATTGAACACGTGGGCCAGGCATGGCACATGTGTCAGTCTGCCGAGTTGCACAGCCGCCAACTGGTTACGCCCGTTGTCACACACAACCATGCCTGGCTTGAGGTTCAGCGGTGCCAGCCACACATCGGTCTGCGCCGTGATGCCCTGTAACAGCTCTTGGGCGGTGTGCCTTTTGTCACCTAAGCTCTGCAGTTTGAGCACCGCCTGCTGGCGCTTACCCACGGCACTGCTGCTGCGCCTAGAGCTACCGACTGAAGGCGCCGTGCCCACGGATGGTAATTCGGTGGAGGAGGAGGAGGGGTCGGAGGAGGAGGAGGCTTAGTATGTCTGAGAGACCGTGACCGAGGTAGGCCCCGCAATCCTCGGTGTGGGCAGTACATGAGCGGCCCCAGGGTCATTCTCGGTCCCAGCCTCCACCAAGTTAACCTAATGTGCCGTCAGTGAGATATAGTGTCCCTGCCCGGCAGCACTTGTCCACGTGTCCGTGGTTAGGTGGACCTTCTCAGAAAAAGCGTTGGTCAGGGCATGGATGATGTTCTGTGACACGTGCTGGTGTAGGGCTGGGACGGCACATTGGGAAAAATAGTGGCGGCTGGGGACGGAATACCGAGAGGCAGCCACCGCCATGAGATTTCAAAAGGCCTCGGTCTCTACCAGCCTATAGGGCAGCATCTCCAGGCTAAGCAATTTGGAGATGTGGACATTGAGGGCTTGGGCATGTGGGTGGGTGGAACTGTATTTCCTCTTGCGCTCCAGCATCTGCCGTAAAGACAACTGAATGGAATGCTGCGATGGGACACATTGGTGGACACTGTGGAGGATCGTGGAGGCGAAGGTGTGGTTTTCCGGCGGGAGGCGCTCATGCCAGGGTCCTGGGCAGGGGGTTGACTAGCAGATGCAGCGATGGCGCAGGGGGTTGACTAGCAGAGGCAGCGAGTGACACAAGGGAAGGAGCAGTGGTGTGACCCGCAGGAGGTGGTGAACGGCCTTGGTTCCATTGAGTGGGGTGTTTAGCACTCATATGCCTGCGCATGCTGGTGGTGGTTAGGCTAGTAGTGGTGGCACCCCTGCTGATCCTAGTGTGGCACAGGTTGCACACCACAGTCCGTCGGTCATCCTCACTTTCTTTAAAGAACCTCCAGACTTGCGAACTTGCGTAGACTTAACTCACACCCTGTTAATGGTGGCTATTTTGACTGCGACCCAGAGAAATGTCGCACAGAGATTTTTGTGATCAAGCTATATACGTTACAGCAAAAGACCTAGTTGGATTAAGTGATGTACAGAAAGTGTCACCTGGACAGAAAATACGAATTGGAGTGAGTAGACAGCTGAACTGTAACACACAGAATGGTTCCACACTGCTGTGTGAAATGGATTTGTATCACTGAGCTAAAACAACAAAAAAAACTATTTTTTTTATATATTTTTTTTATATATTTTTTGTAGTTTTGTTTTTTTTGGAACGTGACGTGCAGAAACTATCGTAGAGCTAACTGACACCCTACTGAGGGTGGCTATTTAGACTGCGACCCAGACAAATGTCGCACAGAGATTTTTGGGATCAAGTTATATACGTGACAGGCAGCAAAAGACTTGGTTGTATTAAGTGACATACAGAAAGTGTCACCTGGACAGAAAATACGGATTGGCGTGAGTGGGCAGCTGAACTGTGACACACAGAATGGTTCCACACTGCTGTGTGCAATGGATTTGTATCACTGAGATATAACATTAAAAAAAAAGGGGGTTATATATGGCGATAGCTGCACTACTAGTGCCAGCCAGCCAAGCCAGGAGACAAAAAAAAAATGTCTTGTAGCCCTTAGAAGGGCTGTTGGGTTCTTTGTGGGTGATTCCTGCCTAACAGAGAACTAAATGCAGGCCCTAACACTCTCCCTGAAACGCAGCAGCTCTATCTCTAACGACATCCAGATGGCATCTGAGCCGAGCACCGCGGCCAGTCAGTAGTATATTCCAGGGTCACCTGATCAGGCCAGCCAACCCCTGCTATCGACATGTAAGGGCCCCATGTGATACTGGGTGTACCGCAGAGTCTCCTGGCTTGTGGTTGGCTGAGTTTATAGGCGCCAAAAAAGCACGATGCGGAAGTTGCCATTTCCTCGAGCATGGCGAGATACTCGTCCGAGCAGCGAGCACTTACGAGTACCCTAATACTCGAACGAGCACCAAGCTCGGACGAGTATGCTCGCTCATCTCTACTCACCATCAAAAGACAATAAGATGTCGTTAAGGGTTAAAAACATATAGTAGATGTCAACAAAGCAAACTAAAGGGAAATATGAATTTAACATGAAACAGAAATTTAAGCTGAACAGTGTGTCTCAACTGTATGCCCAAAGTGTGAAAGTTAGGCCTCAGTGGTCATATTGGCTTGCATTCTACATCACAGCTTTGACCGCTGAGGACTGTGATTGGCCACAGTGGTCAAGGGACCAAGTAATTTCTTGGTTTTGCAGGCACCAGCTAATAAAAGAGCTGCGGTGAGAACGTGGACAGGTGAGTGTTTTTGCTTTTATATTAAGGGGCACAGGTTAAGATTCTAAGGATTGTTGGCTGCAAGGGTAGACAATCCCTTCAATACATTCAGTCAGAGTTTGGTATGTACTGTATATGCTACATCATTTGCTAATCCTTAAACTCAGAGATTATCACTTAATATTCTATAAGACAACAAAGTATTATATAGTAATTATATGTTCAATAATCAAAAAGGTTTGCATATGTGATTTTAAGCGCAGGTACAGTAAAATGGCCATTTGGGATGTATTTCAAAAGTAACACCCGGCAAAAATGATACAGTACATTAAGCTATGTTTAGTGCTGAGCCCATGGAGGTGAAAAGAATAGATTTAACTGGTTAAAGGGGTTTTGAGTGTTCTAGATATGGATGTCCTATCCTCAGGAGAGGTAATAAATATTACATTGGTAACGGTCCAGCCGTCCGGCACCAGATGGAGCCAGAGGCTTTGCTTATTGTGTAGTGCAGTGCCAGGTTACTCAAGTGAATGTGAGCTGAACTGCAGTAGCCCAACTGCTTCCATCTTCTCTATTGTCAAGTGCACAGTGACCAGTGACTATTCTGTGCAAAAATAATCTGTGGCAGAGCATAGTCAGGTGATTGGTCTAACTAGACCAACACATTAACCCTCCTCAAAATAAGCTGACACCCAATAACCATAAATTGGACATGTGATACATCAAAATTTACAGATGACAGTAATGAGCACTAATTAAAAGTCTTCTTAAGAGCAACATTATTAAAAGAAAATGAGCTAAAATGTGAAAAGTATATTTTTTACTATTTTTTCGAGCTATAAGACAAAAATTCTAAAAAGTTATAAATTATATGGATAAACCTGATAAGGAAAGAAACTTCCAATCAGCCATATTTGGCGAGACCATGCTTTCTGCATACTAACACTAGCTGGGAAGACGTTGTTTTACACTTTCCATGTTTATTGGACAAGGAAAAGGTACTTCAACGATGGAGAGAAGACTGTGTAACCACCCCTTTGGGCAGCTACAGCCCTATTTGCCTATAGGTCAGTACATAATGGGAGCCCATTCCCTGAACCTGGGGAAACCTTAATGAAAATAAAAACAGCATGGCATTAAGAGGAGTAGGAACATTTCAGGAAAGGGCGTGTTTACCTCTTGTAAAATAGGTGACAGGTTCTCTCTAAAGTAAACCTGTCATGTATTTCTGCTGCCCTTTCTGACAGTAAGAGTCCTAATTACCCTGCCCACACACCTTTTCAATTAACCAGTGTGTGTAAACTGAAGGCTGATAATTTCTGTGTGGACAGGATATGAATGAAGGACTCTCATTACCTTTCATAAGAGTCCTGTCCATATATATCCCTTTCCATTAGCATGCTCCTCGATAGGGCAGCAGATATCAACTGATTTAATTTAGTTGTACATTTGCCCAGTAAGCAGAGTTAGACATTAAAGATATTGTCAGAGTTATTATTATTTATTTATTTATTTAATTTTTTTGTAAAAGGAAGGGGAGGCATTAAAATAATAACAAGTTATAGTTTCTATTGGTGGACGGGCTCAGATAATTTTGTACGAAATATATTTGCCAAGAATTTCTAATTTACTAAACAAGCATTGCATGAGCTTTGGAATGCTCTATATTACTATGGCATTTTGTGCTTTATCTGGTTAGCAGTGTGCCGTTGTATTGTATGTATTTTCCTTTTCTTGTGCATTTAGCCATAGCAACGTGCACCTGCGCACTGGGATGTGCTGACTGAAATCCCTCTTTTTTTCTTTGTAAGTTTGTACTGGAGGTGTGGCTACTCCATTTGGTCATGCACTCCTGACTAGCCCATCTGCCCCATAGGCTGATTTTAATTAGTGTAACTATAAAGCCGAGTGGACTCGACATGCATGTTGGTACCCGCATCCCTGAATTAGTGGAGGCCTTTGAAGCACCAGAAATGGCAAAAGGCAGAGTGGAATCAGCATGCATGTGGAACCAACACCCCCTGATTATACGGAAGCCAAGGTTGGCACATAACAGGTAGGAAATAGTGTTAGGTTCCCGTCCTACAGAGATCACCTTGACGTTCTGGTGGACGGGCTCAGATAATTTTGTACAAAATATATTTGCCAAGAAGCTCTAATTTACTAAACAAGCATAGCATTAGCTTCAGAATACCTCATATCACTATGGCATTTTGTGCTTTATCTGGTTGGCAGTGTGCCATTGCATTGTATGTATTTTCCTTTCCTTGTGCATTTAGCCATAGCAACGTGCACCTGTGCACTGGGATGTGCTGACTGAAATCCCTCTTTTTTTCTTTGTAAGTTATAGTTCCTGTTATGAACCTCTAACCCCCATCCTATCAAGCGCTGCTACACAGATCTGTCCCACTGAGCTTTGTTTTGTATGACTGCAGTAGTGACATGCTCATGAACCACATGTGACCGCTGCAGTCTATCACTGGTCTCAGTAGTCTTGTGCTCAGTATACAAATGCATAAGCACTGCAGCCATAAACGTGTCATCATGATAGCACCAGACAGGAAGGTCAGAGAAATTTCACTCAAGCTGAGGAGCTTTTAACTATGAGTATAACTTTATTTATTATTTTAATACCCTTATTGCCTTTTTTTTAATCTCAGAAACCCTTTTAATACGCAAAATCAGCAGGTTTAATTAGGATATTTTTTTTATACCATGCAATATACTTGGCAGTGCATCATTAATGTATTTCATAATGTTAGTAAATCACACAAATAATGGATGTATAAATTGCATAGTCATTAATCTGCTATATGAAATGCTTGTTTTGAAGCTTTTACAGAAATCAGACAGTTGGGGCTGATAATAAGCTTACAGAGGATTTGAATATACTTTTGGCATATTGCTTCAGAATAGAATATTAGCCACATCAAATTTCATGTTAATGTCTTCTTTTGTGCCAGTTCAGTACCGGACTGCCAAATTAGTCCTTGTTTAACAACCTATTTGCAAACACGTTATACGAAGTGCTTTATTAAAAAAAAAAAAAAGAAAAGTAGTGCAATCTGCTGGTCAGACCAAATGTACAGTATACATACTCAATGGACTTGTATTTGCCTGTATACAGTAAGATGTTACCTGGGAAAAGGTAAGTGAAAGTATGTGTTACCCCCTGTATTTTATACTGCTTTGCCAGCTCTGACCTTCATCTCTGTCCTAATAAAAAATAGAGTGAAGCTGATCAAGAAACAACTTGCCACAGGAGTTTTAGACTGTCCTTTTGTAATGTTTTATTGAACACATTAATTCAACATTTATTCTATGCTGAAAATAGAGTAAAATCATTTCACAGAACAGAACTCTATTGTTATTCTTCCAGAATTTTTCATTTGGCAAATTTAGGCTTTCATAAGGTCACAAAAGGAGAAAAAACTCTACAGAGACATATTGTATGTCTGACAAAACTTTTCAGCAAATACCTTTTATTGATTTTTTATTTTTTTTTTGCTTTTGTTTTTTACCATGTCATACATTTATTACTAAATTTGTTGTAGGTCACCCCTCTCTAATGAGTCTAACTAAGGGTGAGTTCACATCACCTTTATGGATTCCGTTATTGTGTTCCGTTATAACAGGTTTATAACGGAAAATAATGGAATCCATAAGACGGAAGTCAAAACGGAAGCCTTTAAATGGCATTAAGTTTTGATCCTTCATAATACAAGTCTATGGGCAGCATAATGGATCTGTCCTGGTTTCCTTTATGCAGGAGTCCAGTCCTGCATAATGGAAACCAGGACGGATCCGTTATGCTGCCCATAGACTTGTATTATGACGGAATGCAAGACGGAAGCCTTTAAAAGGCATTCCGTTTTGCTTTCTGTCATAATAGAAGTCTATAAGCAAGTATTACGGATCCGTCTGGTTTCTGTTATGCAGAATGGAAAAAAAGTTCTGTCGACAGGACTTTGTTTTCCGCCTTGCATAACGCATACCAGACGGATCTGTTATGATTGCCCACAGACTTCTATTATGATGGATCAAAATTGAATGTCTCTTAAAGGCTTCCATTTTGAGTTCCGTCTTATAGATTCCGTTATTTTCCATTATAACCATGTTATAACAGAAAACAATAACCAAATCCATAACGGTGATGTGAACTTACCCTAATAGAACTAAAATGAGTTAAGATGTCATAATAAAAATAAACTATTCATGGGATAACTCCTTTAACTGGTCTAAATAAAGTGACTAATTAAAAAAAAAATGAAAATCAGATATCATATAGTACAGGACAATCTCACATGGATCGAGAAATCTCTCTATTCATTGTTGCAATTGCTCTGCTGGATTTACAGTACTACAAGCTGGCAGCTCAGGGGGCATGCACTTTCTCGGGGAGAATGTCATTTCTGCTGCAGCTGGTGGCAGTTAAAGGATGGAACTAAGCATATATGTCGACCTCAGAAAGACGGACAGAAAATGGGCAAACAGGTGGCCCTATACAGGTAAATTTCAGTGAATAACTCAGTGGTTATGCTAAATTTTTAATTGTATGCAATTACAAAATTATTCAGATTCAGATGTTGGTTTGAAAAATGTAGAATATTTTTCATAGGCCAACCCCTTTTAAAGGTGCTCACTTTTTGTAATTTTGCTAGACAAAGCCTAGCTTATGTTTTTTTGTTGTTTTTTTTTAGCAACTCTTCTTTTAATCAGTATGAGTATAGGCTTTCTGGCTAGACAAAGTTACTACTGAAATGGCCATGGTTTGTAGCAAGGATTAATGGTCAAAACTGTTGAAATCCATTGGCTATAGTCAACATAAAGTGGTTGTAAAGTTGCAAAATATTGATGACCTATTCTCAGGCTAGGTCTTCTATATCAGATTGGTGGGGGGTGATTCCCAGCAACTGCACTGATCAGCTGATTGAAGAGCTTGAGGTGCTCATGTGAGCGCTGTGTCAACTTCGATATTAAGCTGCACTTTGGTGGTGTAGTGTAATTACAAGTGCTTGTGCCAGTCAAATGTTGTATGAGTGTTCACTGCACTGCCAGATAGTTGAAGGAATTTACTGACAGTTAAATATATAGCCAAATATCTGATTAGTGCTTAGTAGGCCAATATATGAGTGTATAGCTTTACTAGCTTATCATTATAAGTACTATACATATTACATAGTTACTTAGGTTGAAAAAAGTCTAATAAAGAGGACCTTTCACCATTTCTGACATGCCTGTTTTAATAGCTTCATGCATTCCCCGTGTAATAACAATTCTGGAACATCTATTCTTGTGGCTCTATGTTGTGCCATTCATGTATTTTTTCAAATAGAAGTTATGAACTAATTGCTTTCATTAAGCAGTAAGGTTACAGAGTGGTGGTAACCAGTTGGGGGTGTGTGCTTGCACAGACTCACTCTTTCCAATCAGTTCTGCCATTTCAGAATCTCACCCCCACCTGGTTACCACCTCGTTGTACCCTTACTGCAATTCATTCATAACTTCTAGTGCAAATAATACAGGAATAGCACATATAGTTATAAGAATAGAAGCTCCAGAATTGGGGTATGCATGTAGCTCTTAAAATAGACGTGTCAGGAGAGGTGAAATGTCCTCTTTAAGTTCAACCTTTCCCACCAGATCAATACACCACTTATTGCTAAATTATATAGAACCCTCAATGTTGTTTATTATTAGACAAACATTTAGAAATTTTGGAACATATTTGAGGACTTTAGCTGAAAAGAACCCTTTCCTATATTGATGCTTAAAACCCTTTCCTGCTTACATAAATGATGGCCACTGGTCCTTTATACACTTCTTGAAATTAAAAAATCATTTGTCAGTTGTTTGTATTCACCTCACATATTTATGTAATGTACCCGTGACTTTACACTGGTCACTCTGGTTAAAAGGCTTGAAGGGGTTGTCTGAGTTATGTAAAAAAAAAAAAAAAGCACTGTAAATCTGATGGTCTGCAATATATACATAAGTTAAGCAAGATGTAGGCAAATAAAAAAAAAGAAAAAAAATCTCTCAAATATATATATATATATATATATATAGTTCTGATCTGGCCCTTTTGTTTACATGCAGTTGCAGAGCAGTGGGGGCATGTAACAACAATACAAATTGCTGCCCTGTCTGCAGTCTGACTGTGTGGGACTGCACTACTGATATGCTCTGCAGACACTTCCTCATAGCCAGCATAAGAGCACAGAGGAGAGAAAAGCTCCAGTCTTTGTCAGCTCTGTGTCAGCTCTGTGATTTCCTGTGCACAGAGGCCTATTTGCTCCTCCTGCTCTCTCAGGCTTGTGCACGGAATGTCATCAGAGGAAGGAAAGATGACAGGATAGGTCATCATTATCTGATCAGTGGGAGTCTGACACCCAGGACCACTGCTGATCAGTTGTTTGAGAAGGCATTGACACGTCTATAAGCAACACAGCCTTCTCATAGCTTTTCCTAGGTCAGTGACAACACATTCACCGGTCAGGTGGCCAAGGTGCAGATAAGCTCCATTCAGAGGAATACACTACCCAGTATCTCATGTCTGGCATAGCCAGACACTGTCAAGCACTGCCAGCTCTCCATCCCTATAATGAGATCCCTCAGGAATCCAATGGGTTTCCAGAGCAAATGATGGCTTTTTGCTGGATTAGGCTACTGGAGTACACATCGGAGATTTGAATGTAACCTAATTGTGACAATATGTTTATACATGTAAAGGCATCTGTTATTCAACGCAAAAATAAATAAATTTGTCTTAGTCTCTTATTGTTTTTTCAGAATACTATCAAATTTGATAAAAATAATTAGATAAATTAGATAAAAATATATTTCATAACTGAAATCATACTAAAGCCTGATACCTTTAACCCCTTGCTGCATTTTCACGTACATGTACGTGAGGGAATGCGGCTTCTTGCCAGATCGTCACATGCATGTACGTGATAGGATCGGGCGGGTGCAGGAGCTGCACCCGCCCGATCAGCAGCACGGGCCCGGCTGTTACCGATGACCAGGCCCCTGCTGCATCTGCCAGCATCGCTGTGTGCGGTGATGCCGGCGAATTAACCCTTCACATGCCACAGTCAGCGCTGACCGTGGCATCTGTGGGGTCTGCAGAGGGAGGGAGCTCCCTCTGACTCCTTCGGCCCCCACGCTGCGCTGGCAAGGGGCCGATAGTTGCCATGGCAGGCATCAGAGCCTGCCATGTACGGAAGCCTAAGGGATCCAGCCTGCAGGCTGGGTCTCCTAGGCAACCTGTCAGCGTCTTACTGTGTAAGACGCTGACAGTTCAATTCAGTACAATACAGAAAGTATTGTACTGAATTGAAATGGGGATCAAAGCCTGAAAAAGTGAAGTCCCACAGTGGGACAAATGTAAAAAGTAAAACAAAAAAGTTTCAAGTAAAGTGTTTCAAGTGTTTTTTTTAATAATAAAAAAAAGTTTGAAGTAAAAAAAAAACCCTCACCATAAAATTAAAAAAAAAAAAAAAAACACACATATTAGGTATCGCCGCGTCTGTAACAAAGTGCTCTATAAAAATATCACACAATCTACCACCTCAGGTGAACGACGTAAAAAAAAAAAACTGAGCAAAAATGTCATTTTTTTTGGTCACCTTACATCACAGTAAGTAATTCCAAGCGATCAAAAAGACATATGTACCCCAAAATAGTGTCATCTCTTCCCGCAAAAAATGAGACCCTACCTAAGACAATACACAAAAAGATTTTTAAAAAATGGCTTTCAGAAAATGGAGACACTAAAACATGATTTCTTTTTCTTAAAAAATGCTCTTATTGTGTGAAACTGAAATAAATGTAAAAAAGTAGACATATCTCCACATCCGTAATGTCTTGCTCTATAAAAATATTATGTGACTTACCCCCTAAGGTGGACCCCATAAAAAAATAAAAATTAAAACTGCAAAAAATGCTATTTTTTGTCACCTTTCATCACAAAAACTGTTATACCAAGCGATCAAAAGTCATATGCAAACCAAAATAGTACAAATCAAACCGTCATCTCTTCCTGCAAAAAATGAGCCCTTACATAAGATAATCGCCAAAAATTAAAAAAATATATATAGCTTTCGGAAAATGGAGATGCTAAAACACCCCTAAGGTGAATTTCATAAAAAAATAAAATAAAAACTCTGCCAAAACAACCAATTTTTTGGTCACTTTGCCACATAAAGTGTAATATTGAGTGATCAAAAAATCATATGTAGCCAAAAATGCTACCTATAAAAATGTCAAATCTTTCCGCAAAAAATGAGCCCCTACACAAGATGATCGGAAGAAAAATAAAAGAAATGTAGCTTTCAGAAAATTAAGACACAAAAACATAATTTTTGTTTTCAAAAATGCTCTATTATTAGTGATGATCGAGCACCCTGATGTTCGGGTGCTCGGGCGCTCTGCCCGAACACTAGGTGGTGTTCGAGTGCTCGGACGAGCACCCGAGTACAATGGAAGTCAATGGGAGAAGACCAGGCACCCCATGCTCTGCAGAGGATAGAGTGTCTGGTCCATAGGGAAACGTGAGAAAATGGTGGAAACACCACTGAAATGGTTAGGGAACAGCATGGGGAGGATGTCTGGATGAATCTTGGACTACAAAGTCGCTGCTATTAACGATGATGTCTGACTATTACGCCACTTTTACGGAATGACAAAAATACCCCCACAAAACCCAAGATAACATCGATTTTACAAGAAATATTGTTAGGAAACATTTATTTGTACGTAAAGCGCAAGTAGCAGCACGCCCTCACCCCTAATGTTTTACACTGTCAGATCAGCAGTAGGCACTCAACCCGAATGTTTTACATGGTCAGCTCAGCAGCAGGCACTCGCCCCTAATGTTTTACACTGTCAGATCAGCAGCAGTCCCTCACCCCAAATGTTTTTGAGTGTTAGAAGCACTGAACGTCAACTTGTCAGGATGAAGACCAGAGTGAAGAAGTAACATAGTAACAAAGTAACATAGTTTATAAGGCCGAAAAAAGACATCTGTCAATCCAGTTCGGCCTGTTATCCTGCAAGTTGATCCAGAGGAAGGCAAAAAACCCCGCGAGGTAGAAGACAATATTCCTCACTTTAAGGGAAAAAATTCCTTCCCGAAGAGGAAGAGGAAGTAGTGAACGATGAAATCACTGGCCCAACATGGGAAGGAGGCAAGCAGAGCGAGGACAGCAGTACAGAGGGGGGGGAGGATGTGCAGCACCGCAACAGGCTGTAAGAGGCGGTGGGGTGGCAAAAGGGAGAAGGCAGGCCACACCAACAAGTGTGGATGACAAAAGAATTGTCATTTGCAACCTGAGCCGTACCAAAATGAGCAGGGGCATGAACACTAGCAACCTGACCAACCTGACCACCACCAGCATGATCTTCATGGCAGCAAAGCACCCTAATAGGTGGGCCAAACGTCTGGATCCACAATTGGTGTCTGCGGGTCACACCACTGCCTCCTCTTCCTTGCGTTATGTGCTAGCCAAGATGCAGGCCCAGATGCCTCCTCCCTGCACCTGGACCCTCGCAAGCACCATCAACGAGCGCACCCACTTCTGTGTTCCAGCGCAGCGTACAGATGTCCATACCCCAGGCCTTTGAACGAAAGTGCAAATACCCAAACAACCACCCACCCACAGGCCATAGCACTAAATGCACACCTTTACAAATTGCTGGCGCTGAAAATGTTGCTTGTGGACACTGAGGCTTTTCACAGTCTGATGGCGGCGGCTGTCCCTCATTACTCAGTACCTAGCCACCACTATTTTTGCCGGTGTGCCCTCACCACCTTACACCAGCATGTGTCCCGTAACATAACCCGTGCCCTGACCACTGCAGTTACTGGGAAGGTCCACTTAACGACTGACACATGGACAAGCGCTTCTGGCCAGGGACGCTACATTTCCCTGACGGCACACTGGGTGAACGTTGTGGAGACTGGGAGCGAGTCGTACCCTGGGATGGCACAGGTGCTACCGACACAAAGGATTGCAGGCCCTACTTCCATCAGGATTTCCGCCACCACCTACAGTAGCGGCTGCAAACCCTCCTTCTCCTCCACCACTTCCATCTAGGAATTCTCATCTTGCAGCACCAGTCAGACTTCAGTCAGTAGCTGGAAGCAGTTTAGCACAGTGGTGGGGAAACGGCAACAGGCTGTGCTGAAACTGATTTGCTTAGGTGACAAACAACCAGTGGCGTAGCTAGAACTGACTGGGTCCCACAGCAAATTTTTGTGTGCCCCCCCCATGACCCTCCTGGCATCGCATTTGTTCATATGTAACAGTGTGTTCACATCACGTTTTTCCTATCCGTTTTATACTGTTAAAAAAGGTACCATATACAAATATGCAGCACACCACGTTTTTACAACCTGCAGAATCCAGTACAAAAAATGCATATGTTAACGTATATGTTGTTT
Organism: Rhinella marina; assembly: GCA_900303285.1. NCBI lineage: Eukaryota > Metazoa > Chordata > Amphibia > Anura > Bufonidae > Rhinella > Rhinella marina. The sequence continues at coordinate 4,540 of ONZH01023616.1, read as the reverse complement.
TACAATGGAACTGTATGGTAAACGGACGCCACCGTATGGATCAGTCTGAGGCATCTCTTAATGTATACATTTTTTGTATACATTAAACAGATGGGAAAAATGTGATGTGAACCCAGCCTTAGTGCCAGAATAAGCAGCAGGACACAGCGGAGCAGAGGGGCTGCCATGTACTGACAGAGCACAGCCTGGTCCTGGTGGTCAGGAGTGAGGATTGTGTTTCCCAAGGATCATTTATTTATTAGGAAATACAGGGCACAGTGTAATATACTGGGATCTATATACTATAAAGATATTAGCCCTACCCTGGAATCATAACACAATTAGGGGGTCATTTATTAAAACTGAAATATACCTATATTAAGCGTATTTCTGACACAGATTTTGGCGCACCGGTCCTTTGCGCCGCAATCTGCAACTTTTCCCCACTCATGCCAGGTCTAAAAAAGGTGGAGTGGGCAGGAAAGGGGATATAGTTATTGCCATACAGTTATTGGATAACACCATCATACAGTGACTGGATACTTCCATACAGTGATTGGATAAAACCGCCATACAGTAATTGGATAACACCGCCATACAGTAACTGGATACTTCCACATAATGACTGGAAAACACCACCATAAAGTAATTGCATAACACCACCATACAGTCACCGGATACCTCCATACAGTGACTGCATAATACCACCATACAGTCACCGGATATCTTCATACAGTGACTGGATAACACCACCATACAGTCACCAGATATCTCCATACAGTGACTGGATAACACCGCCATACAGTCACCGGATAGCACCGTCATACAGGGACTGGCTAACGCCGCCATACACTAGATAACACCTCCATACAGTGACCGAATAAAAGGGTATAACAGGGCACAGTACACGGAATGACTAGAAGCACAGTACAGGGTATGGTAAGAGGGCACAATGCAGGGTATAAGGGAGCACAGTATGAGGTGGGGGGCGCAGTCACATGACCCTGAGCCATTAGAAGGACACCACCATAATGAGAGGCAGAGGTGTGAGACAGGAGCCAGGGGCCCTGGATGGACAGGAGGGGTGGACACAGCAAGTAGGTGAAAGGGGCTCTGATGGGGATTCATACTAGAAGTAGGGGCTGGAGGTCTGTGCAGGGCAGCAATAGGAGATAGGAGGGTGGAACAAGAGCTCTGGATACATGAGTAAGGACAGGAGACAGAAGGGTCTCCATGAGGATGAGATAAGAGAAGGAAAGGATATGGGGGGAGGCGGCAGGTGTCATGAAGGCAGACTGCTTTATGAGGCAGTAAAACAACTGAATAGCATGAAGCTCCTGGTACACTACAACACCCAGCAGCAGCTTGAAGACTTCCCTGCCATTACCCCTTCTGTCCCACACAGCAGACTCACTCACCCACTGTCTGCCTCTCCACACACTTCTTCTCCAGCCCTGCCATCTCTTTCCTCCTCCAGCAGCACGTCCTGTGTAGAGGGGGCATATCTACAGCTGGTAAGCCAGGTCCTGCTCTGCTGGAGTGAAGAGGGGGCGTGTCTGAAGCTCCGCAGCACAGGAGCTTGTAAGAAAGATATCGGCAGGCCTCTGTATGCTGTATGCTGCTACTGCTCCCGGGCCCCGAAACAGTGGCTTCCCCTGCTTCCCCGATAGCTACGCCCCTTCAAACAACACACAGTCACAGTGCTGTGGTAGGGTATAAGGGACCGGGCTGAGCTGTGGCTCTCGCCACTCAACCTTACAACCAGGCGTGGTTGTGTCTGATAATGGCCGCAACTTGGTGGTGGCTTTGGAGTTTGGCAAGCTCACACACATACTGTCACGCTCAGGTGTGAGGGTAAACCACAGGAGTGGTAAAGGAGTACCTAGCTAACAATGTCAATGTCCTCAGCGATCCATCTGTGCCTTATAAATATTGGGTGTCTAAGCTGGACACATGGCACAAACTGGCGTTCTAGGCCTTTGAGGTGCTTTCCTGCACTGCCACCAGCGTTTTTTGGAACGGTTATTTAGTGCCGCTGGGGGCATAATAACTGCTAAGCACATCTGCCTGTCAACTGAAAATGCTGACAGGTTGACGCTAATCAAATTGACCAAGGCCTGGATTGCCCCTGACTTCGCTACCCCACCAGAGGAAAGCGGCTGAACAACACAAGGTGTATTAAATACACTGTATTTCCATGAACCCCTTCCTCTTCTCGTCCTCTTCCTCCAGCATATCAAACTGCTTATTAGGCTGCCCTTGCCTTTAAATATTTAAGAGGTTCACCAGCAGGCCCTCACCCTTAATTTTTTTACCTAAAAAAAAAATAACCTAACTCTGGTCCTCCTGACATGTTGACCTAACAAGAACCTGTCTTGCGCCACCCTCCAAACTGGGACATGAAGCTAGGAGTTTTGGATGACTTTGTTTCTTGGGCTCTGCCAGCAGGCACAGTTTCACCGAGCCCAGAGCCATCGCCTCTGCGTTCACCATCAGAAGCATGCCCACTTCCCCATCTGTTTCTGCTCGCCTTGCGCACATTATATAGTCTACATGCAACTTTGTCACAAGTAAAGAAGTGCAGATTTTTATTAAGTGTATGATCAGAAAAATTTCACTAAATGTCAAATATTTAGAATGCGCTAATGTTATAGAGCAACCACAAATGAGGAACAACGGCCTAAATTAACGGTAGAAAAAATACCAACGAATGTCAGGTATATAGACTACAGAAACTTTATAATGCACAAGCTGTGCACACAATGTTAGTGTCAGGGCACACTTGCGTTCTTTTTGCTACAAAAGAAAAAAAATGCAAACAGATATAACAATGGACTTTTGTGTCTTTTGAACAGAAACACTAGCCCTACCTAGCCAAATCTTATCCCTACAGTATAGGTCCCTCCTTGCACAAGTTATACTGCAGACGCAAATGAGGAACTGCGGCCTAAATTAAAGGTAGAAAATATACCAACAGATGTCAGGCATATAGACATTTGAAAGGTTCTAATACACACGCTGTGCACGTACTGGTAGTGTCAGGGCACACTTGCTTTCTTTTTGCCCTCAAAAGAAAAAAAGATGCAGCCAGACATAACAATGGACTTTTGTGACTTTTGAACAGAAACACTAGCCCTACCTAGCCAAATCCTATCCCTACAGTATAATTTCCTTCTTGCGCACATGTTATACAGCAAATGCAAATGAGGAACTGCGGCCTAAATTAATGGTAGAAAATATACCAACCGATGTCAGGTATTTAGACTTTTGAAAGGTTCTAATACACACGCTGTGCACGTACTGGTAGTGTGAAGGTACACTTGCGTTCTTTTTGACTCACAAGAAAAAAAAATGCAGCCAGATATAACAATGGACTTTTGTGTCTTTTAAACAGAAACACTAGCCCTACCTAGCCAAATCCTATCCCTACTGTACAGGTCCCTCCTTGCACAAGTCATACTGCAGACGCAAATGAGGAACTGCGGCCAAAATTAATGGTAGAAAATATACCAACGGATGTCAGGTATTTAGAGTTTTGAAAGGTTCTAATACACATGCTGTGCACGTACTGGTAGTGTCAGGGCACGCTTGAGTTCTTTTTGCCCCAAAAGAATAAAAAATGCAGCCAGCTATAACAATGGACTTTTGTGTCTTTTGAACAGAAACACTATCGCTACCTAGCCAAATTCTATACCTACAGTATAGGTCCCTCCTCGCACAAGTTATACTGCAGACGCAAATGAGGAACTGCGGCCTAAATTAATGGTAAAAAATATACCAACGGATGTCAGGTATATAGACTTTTGAAAGGTTCTAATACAGACGCTGTGCACGTACTGGTAGTGTCAGGGCACACTTGCGTTCTTTTTGCCCCCCCCCCCCTAAAAAAAAAAATGCAGCCATATATAACAATGTACTTTTGTGATTTTGGAACAGAAACACTAGCCCTACCCAGCCAAATCCTATCCCTACAGTATAATTCCCTCCTTACGCAAATGTTATACAGCAGACGTAGCTGAGGAACTGTGGCCTTAATTAACGGTAGAAAAAATAGCAACGGATGTCAGGTATATAGACTTTTGAAAGGTTCTAATACACACGCTGTGCACGTACTGGTAGTGTGAGGGCACACTTACATTCTTTTTGCCCCCCTCCAAAAAAAATGTAGCCAGATATAACAATGGACTTTTCTGTCTTTTGAACAGAAACACTAGCCCTACCTAGCCAAATCCTATCCCTACAGTATAGGTCCCTCCTTGTACGAGTTATACTGCAGACGCAAATTAGGAACTGCGGCCTAAATTAACGGTAGAAAATATACCAACGGATGTCAGGTATATAGACTTTTGAAAGGTTCTAATACACACGCTGTGCACGTACTGGTAGTGTCAGGGCACACTTGCATTCTTTTTGCCCCAAAAAAAAAAATGCAGCCAGATATAACAATAGAATTTTGTGTCTTTTGAACAAAAACACTAGCCCTACCTAGCCAAATCCTATCCCTATAGTATAATTCCCTCCTTGCGCAAATGTTATACAGCAGATCGCGCTGAGGAACTGC
>ONZH01023615.1:0-19265 GCA_900303285.1 Rhinella marina | reverse complement strand
TATGGGGAGTTTCCACTATATAAGCCCCACAAAGTAACCTTATATCTGAACTAGTCATTAAAAAAAATGGGTTTTGGAAATCTTATAAAAAATTTAAGATTTGATTCAAATCTTTGAAGCCTTATAACGTCCTAAAAAAGTAAAATGACATTTATAAAATGATGCCAACATAAAGTAGACATATGGGGAATGTAAAATAATAACTATTTTTGGAGGTATTACTGTGTATTTTGAAAGTAGAGAAATTGAAATTTGGAAATTTGCAAATTTTTCCTAATTTTTGGTAAATTTGGTATTTTTTCATAAATAAGGGTGAAATATATTGACTCAAATTTATGACTGTCATGAAGTGCAATATGTCACGAGAAAACAATCTCAGAATGGCCTGGATAAGTAAAAGCGTTCCAAAGTTATTACCACATAAAGTGACACATGTCAGATTTGCAAAAAATGGCCTGGGCATGAAGGTGAAAACAGGCCCGGGGCTGAAGGGGTTAATAGAATAAAGTAAAGAAGAGTTTTTCTTGGTCACTCTTTTTGTCTCCTTCACAGGCGCAAAAAAATCCGATTTCTCCGGTTGCTTATGAAGAATTAGTAAATGTATTCGTACCAAACATATAAAATAATAATAAATAAATAAAGGACAACACGTTTCGGAGGACTGTGGCCTACTTCTTCAGGTCCAAAAGTGTATATGTCTAAATAGTGCACCAGCACATATTTATAGTGTATACCATGGGAGGAAACCGCCAAAATTGTGAAACGGGGGGGGGGGGGGGGGGAGGGGAACTCCCAGTGGAAAAACACCCCCATATGTTTAAACTCAATAAACCAAATAAAATACAATTTAGGAGGAATGTTCAATCCAAATCATCCAATAGACGCTGCTAGACTACTAGAAATTGTTATTGAAACCTAGAACAGGACACTTATCACAGCGAAGGCAAACGGTCACGTGACCCTGATCGGGGTTTTGGTCACGTGACCTGTTGATGACAGTTATCATCCACAGGTCACGTGACCGGAACCCCGATCACGTGGCCTGTACTCCTATATGTTTTCCCGGGGAGACGCGTCCCCACGGAAGCGCACCACGTGACCGACGTAACATTGATCACGGGGTCTACATCTTCATTTTCCTGAGAGACGCGTCTCCAGGACTACATACCACGTGACCGCCCCCTCTACCGGTTCACTTCCGTAATGTATTGTGTCTCTTAGGCAACGGGTCACGTGACATGTTTTCGAAGGTCACATGACCGTTTGCCTCCGCTGTGATAAGTGTCCTGTTCTAGGTTTCAATAACAATTTCTAGTAGTCTAGCAGCGTCTATTGGATGATTTGGATTGAACATTCCTCCTAAATTGTATTTTATTTGGTTTATTGAGTTTAAACATATGGGGGGGGGTTTCCACTGGGGGTTTCCCCTCCCCCCCGTGTCACAATTTAGGCGGTTTCCTCCCATGGTATACACTATATATATGTGCTGGTGCACTATTTAGACATATACACTTTTGGACCTGAAGAAGGAGGCCACAGTCCTCCGAAACGCGTTGTCCTTTAATTTATTATTATTTTATATGTTTGTTTGGTACGAATAAATTTACTAATTCTTCATAAGCAACCGGAGAAATCTGATTTTTTTGCGCCTGTGAAGGAGACAAAAAGAGTGACCAAGAAAAACTCTTCTTTACTTTATTAAATTGGACTTCCTGAAGTAAGTGGCAACTACTTCAACGGACACTTCTCCTATGGCAGCAGATCCTACTCTGGCAACTACAACCACACGCTGATACGTCTACAATAGAGTTGCGCCTATTACAGCGCAACTCCAACAGGTGAGCTCCTAGAGTTCTGTATGTATAAGTTTTAAAAAAACTGTACTGCCCTATTTTGCGCTCTCCATTTTTTATCAGAGTTATTCTGAATACGCCTATCTTCTCAAAAATTTAGCTTGACACAGCATGGCGGTGACACCACCAATGCCTTTGTCCGACTGAGATTGCAGTCAAATGGCTGTAGGTGAGCCTCCGAAAAAATTTTTTTGGAGTGTCTGAAGTCGACCCTCCAAAAAAATTTTTTTTTGTGTTGTAGTGACTCCTGAATTTACAGTTGTTGACACTCCTGAAAAATGGTTTTAGAGTGTCTGTAGTTGACGCTCCGGAAAAATTGTTTGGAGAGAGGGCCTGTAGGTGACCCTCCGGAAACATTGTCTTAAAAGAGTGCCAGTTGGCCCTCTAAAAAATTCCCTTTTGGGTCAGCGTTTGGCAATGAAGAGAAGGAGGAGGAGGAGTAGAGGAGAGGAATCGGATACATAAGGAATCTTATTCTTTAGCTGCTTTCCCTCGGAGGAGATTTGAATACCGGTGAAATCCAGGCTTTGTTCATTTTAATAAGCGTCAGCCTGTCAGCGCTGTCAGTTGACTGGCGTGTACGCTTATCGGTGATGATGCCACCAGCTGCACTGAATACCCGCTCTGACAACACGCTAGCGGCAGGGCAGGCCAGCACCTCCAAGGCATACAGAGCCAGTTCAGGCCACGTGTCCAGCTTTGAAACCCAGTAGTTGTATGGAGCAGAGTGATCACGCAGGATGTTGGTATGGTCAGCTACGTACTCCCTCACCATCTTTCTGTACAGCTCCCCCCTACTCTGCCTAGACTGGGGACAGGTGACAGTGTCTTGCTGGGGTGACATAAAACTGGCAAAGGCCTTGGAGAGCGTTCCCCTGCCAGTGCTGGACAAGCTGCCTGCTCGCCTCCTCTCCCCCGCTACTTGGCCCACAGAACCATGCCCTCTGCCGCTAGCGGCGTCAGATGGGAAGGATTGTTTCAGCTTGTGCACCAGGGCCTGTTGATATTGATTCACTCTCATACTCCTTTCCTCTACAGGGATGAGAGTGGAAAGGTTCTGCTTGTACCGTGGGTCCAGGAGAGTGAACACCCAGTAATCGGTGTTTGAAAAAATGCTTCTAACGCGAGGGTCACGGGATAGGCAGCCTAACGTGAAGTCTGCCATGTGCGCCAGAGTCCCAACACGCAAGAATTCCCTCTCCTCACTGGCCTGACTCTCCATTTCCTCCTCCTCCTCCTCTTCAGCCCATACACGCTCAAGAGTTAAGAAGGACTGAGCATTGGTACCCTCTTCTGTCTCGCCAACATTCTCGCCTCCTCTTCCTCCTCATCCTCATCCCCCTCCTCCAATACGCGCTGAGAAACAGACCGGAGGGTGCTCTGGCTATCAAGCGACGTATCTTTTTCCCCCATCTCCTGTGACAAGAGCAAAGCCTCTGACTTCATGCTGAGCAGTGAGTTTTTCAACAGGCAAAGCAGCGGGATGGTGAGGCTGATAATGGCGGCATCGCCGCTGACCATCTGTGTTGACTCCTCAAAGTTGCTCAACACCTGGCAGATATCAGACATTCACGTCCACTCCTCATTGTAGACTTGAGGAAGCTGACTGACCTGACTACCAGTTCTGGTGGAAGTTGACATCTGGCAGTCTACAATCGCTCTGCGCTGCTGGTAAACTCTGGATAACATGTTTAATGTCGAATTCCATCTCGTGGGCAAGTCGCACAACAGTCGGTGAGCTGGCAGTTGTAGGCGCCGCTGCGCTGCCCTGAGAGTGGCAGCATCTGTGGTTGACTTGCGGAAATGCGCACAGATGCGGCGCACCTTGGTGAGCAAATCTGACAAATTGGGGTATGTCTTGAGGAACCGTTGAACTATGAGATTGAACACGTGGGCCAGGCATGGCATATGTGTCAGTCTGCCGAGTTGCAGAGCCGCCACCAGGTTACGCCCGTTGTCACACACAACCATGCCTGGCTTGAGGTTCAGCGGTGCCAGCCACAGATCGGTCTGCGCCATGATGCCCTGTAACAGCTCTTGGGCGGTGTGCCTTTGTCACCTAAGCTCAGCAGTTTGAGCACTGCCTGCTGGCGCTTACCCATGGCACTGCTGCTGCGCCTAGAGCTACCGACTGAAGGCACCGTGCCCACGGATGGTAATTCGGAGGAGGAGTAGGGGTTGGAGGAAGAGGCATAGTACATCTGAGAAACCGTGACCGAGGTAGGCCCCGCAATCCTCTGTATGGGCAGTACATGAGCGGCCCCAGGGTCAGACTCGGTCCCAGCCTCCACCAAGTTAAGCCAATGTGCCGTCAGTGAGATATAGTGTCCCTGCCCGGCAGCACTTGTCCACGTGTCCATGGTTAGGTGGACCTTATCACTAACCGCGTTGGTCAGGGCACGGATGATGTTCTCTGACACGTGCTGGTGTAGGGCTGGGACGGCACATCGGGAAAAATAGTGGCGGCTGGGGACCAAGTAACGAGGGACAGCCTCCGCCATGAGGTTGCGGAAAGCCTCAGTCTCTACCAGTCTATAGGGCAGCATCTCCAGGCTCAACAATTTGGAGATGTGGACGTTTAGGGCTTGTGCATGTGGGTGGCTGGAATTGTATTTGCGCTTGCACTCAAATGTCTGCTGCAAAAACAGCTGAACTCTGCGCTGGGACACATTGGTGGAGGTTGTGGAGGTGAAGGGGTGGTTGTAGGCAGGGAGGCGCTCGTGCCGGGGTCCTGGGCGGGGGGTTGACTCGCCGAGCCAGCATGTGACACAGGGGAAGGGGAAGGGGCAGTGGTGTGACCTGCAGGAGGTGAACGGCCTTGGTTCCACTGAGTCGGGTGTTTAGCACTCATATGCCTGTGCATGCTGGTAGTGGTTAGGCTGTTAGTGGTGGCTCCCCTGCTGGTCCTGGTGTGGCACAGATTGCACACCACAGTCCGTCGGTCATCCTCACTTTCTTTAAAAACCTCCAGACTTGCGAACATCTAGGCCTTGGCACGGGAGCTTGACTCCGTGAAACAGTTGCTGATCTACCTGCTCTGGCCCTGCTTCTCCCTCTGGCCACTGCCTCTTCCAACCTGTTCTGGTGCTGCACTTGCCCCCCCGCTCAGAAGCACTGTCTTGAGTTGGATTACCAACCCAGCTCGGGTCAGTCACCTCATCATCCACCAACTCTTCCTCCGATTCCTCACTCTGCTCCCCCCTCAGACTTACTGCCTTGACAACAACGTCACTGTCTGACAACCGTGTCTCATCATCATCATCATCCGACACTTCTTCATGCACTGCTTGCACTAAGTCCACACTCTCATCACCCACAGACTGCGAAAGTTCTAAATTTTGGGCATCGGGACAGAGCAACTGCTCAGGTTGCTCTTGAGCAGTGGTTTGTGTCTCTGGGTAGGGTCCTGAAAAGAGTTCCTGCAAGTATGCCGGATCTGAATCCATATTTTCCGTGGGGGGGGGGCAGGCTGGGGGGGAGGAGGTTGAGCTGGAGGAGCCAGAGGTCTACTCCCTTGGCTTCCGTGGGTGGACTGCGTGGAAGACTGGGTGGTGGATAAATTACTGGACGCATTGTCCGCTATCCACTTCATCATCTGTTCGCACTGTTGTGGTTTCAATAGTGGTGTACCACGTGACCCAGTAAGTTGCGAGATGAAGCTAGGGAGCGAAACTCTGCGGTGTTCCACTGCTCCCTCATCAACATGTACAGTGTCACCCTGCCCAGGACCACGGCCTCTGCCCCCTACACAACTTGAACTCCCAAGCCCACGCCCTCGTCCTCGACCCTTAGCCCTTGGGTTCAACATTTTGTATATTCACCAAATTGTCGAATTAATATCTGAGGCCAAAACCGTATTAAGTAGACAGTAGAATTACTATCTGACGAAAAAAAATGTAGTCTTTAGACTCCAGTTATTGCACCGCAAACCACTCAATTTTGCACTGGACTGTAGTTTATATAACTGAGAATAAAAATGTATTCTCTAGACTGCGGCTGGTGTACCGCACACCTCACAATTGTTCACTGGACTGTAGTTTATATAACTGAGAATAAAAACGTACTCTCTAGACTGCGGCTAGTGTACCGCACACCTCGGAAGAGGGGAGGGTGTCTGGTTAATAGAAAAAGGTCAGAATCGTGATTTCTCCTCTTTTACTCCTTTCACTCGTAAAAGTATGCTAATTAACTGAATTTGTACGCATTATTGTACGCAATTAAAATTATGAACAACATCAAGAACCAATGGATACAGCCACATACATGCATGGTCTCCTCCTCCCTGGAGTGCTGACTGGGGGAGCACATGAGCCACATTCTAATGATATGTGGGAGTCCTGTAAGTTAAACCAGTCCCTATCAGATATTTATAGCCTGGCTGTGGTTCAGTATGACAATGTGTCTTTTTTCCCATAGCAACCAATCCCAGCTTTCTTTCTCAATGTGCCACTCCCTGTGTATTGTTAGAGAACAAAGTCCTTTGTGATTGTGGATCCATTGTGCCAACCACCCAGGAATGGTAGGCTGCTGACCCATGAGGATCAAGGACACCAGAGCGGAGTGCCAAGTGAATCAGGATCAGGCTAACTCGTAGTCAGAAACAGGTTGAGGTCAAAGTCCAGGAAGGCAACTGCCATTATACTGTCTGATAAATTGATTATAGCTCAGATAGCAAGGTAAAGCAGACTTGCAGAGCCTAGCAGGATCTGTAGTCATTAGGCAATACACTACTGCTTTGCCCATAGGCACAGTACGTCCCTGCACAGCCAGTGTAGTGCCGGTTTCCCAACATCACCACGCGGAACTGCCACGTGCCATCACTCTGCCGGCAGGCGCGATATGCGCAATATGCACGGGCAGTATAGAGATAATACTGCACTGGCAGTACAGAGTTAATACAACTCACGGCCCCATCACCATCGCATGTGGTTAAAAAGTAGCGATACCCACCTATGAATAAAGAATAATGTAGCAATGTCCTAACACTAAAAGTTACTATGAGCGTATAGGACAAGTATGAGAAATGGGATCGCTAATCATGTACGGCCACATTGTGAGCTGAAAGAAGCTATGAATAAAACACAGATCGTTTTCATGCCCGCTTGTACCACCAATGAATTTAGTATGTACTACAGAAGAACACACCTTTTTACTTAACGTATTTTTCGCCCCATAAGATGCATTTTTTCCCCCAAAAGTGGGGGGAAAAGTGTGTCTGCATCTTATGGGGCGAATGCTAATGAGCGCTTCCATTAAGGAAGCGCTCATTAGCATCGGAGGACAAGGAAGCGGTGAACACCCTCTACTCACCGCATCCTGGTCCTCTGCTCGGCAACCTCACATTGTGAGCGCCAGTTCACAGCACAGCCGGTGGCAGGAGGAAGCAGAGCGCAGGCGGAGAAAAGCGGCAGCATCCAGGAGCAGGATAGGTAAGTGCCTTTTTTATTTTAGAACACACCCGGCCCGGCTTCGCACGGGTATATATCATCTATTTCATTTAATGTTTGTGTGTGTGTCGTTAAAAGATATCGAGAATGACCTCTACAACACCCCGCCTCCTTAACAGTGACCTCTACAGCCCTAACAATTAAACACTTACCCTCCATACTGCCCCATCTCCTTAAAATGGGACCTCCATAGCAACCCACCCCCGTAACTTTGACCTTCACAGCAGCCTAACCCTTTAACAGTGAGGTTCACAGCACCTCACCCCCTTGACAGTGACCTCCACAGGGCCCCACCCCTTAACAGTGACCTCTACAGCACCCACCCCTTAACACTGACCATAGGTTACAGTCCCCTTAACTGACCTCCACCATTCCTAGCCTCCTTGATAGATATCTCCACCTGCTGCCCCTTTAACAGTGACCACCACAGCAGCCTGCCGCCAGCAGGCACTACGCTGGACGGAGGACAGAAAACCGGACTGTCCGGCCTAAAACCGGACATCTGGCCACCCTAACAGCAGCCTGCCACTAGGGTGGCCAGAGGTCCGGTTTTAGGCTGGACAGTCCGACTTTCAGACTCCCTGTCCTCCGTTCGGTGCAGGGCCTGGATTGACACAGGGATGTCCTTTTGAACAGCTCACTCTGACAGCAGCACTGTGCAGTCTGAACATGAGCTGCAGGGAGAAAGTCAGCCTCCCTCCCACCCCTGCACTGACAGGTGATTTTTACCTTCATTTTTGCAACCCCCATCAGTGAGGAGTGTAAGGGGGCGTGACCTGACTGGATCGGGCGTGGCTTAGTGTGGCCTGGGGGCAGGGCTTTTAAGTCCTTCTTTTAAGGGTGGCCGGAATTACAGCTTGATGCCATGGTAATTTATGAGGAAACACAGTGGGTAGCAGTGGAAGAAAACATCTTTTATTACTACTGAAGGAAAAATATGTGAAATTTAAATTATATTAGGTAATGATTGATGATGAATTAGTCTAAAACATAAGGTATATTTATGGTAACCGAAATACCCCTTTAACAGTGTCATCCACAGCGCTCTGCCCCTTTAAAGCTGACCTACAGCAGTGAACTGGCTGGATTGTTATGGAAACCTGTTTTGAAACTGTTAGCAGGGCCTGCGTTAGGGGGGAAAACAGGGCAATTCTCCATAAGGGGCCCCCTGCTGTCTGAAAGTTAAGTGAGCGACAGTGGGAGCCTTTTTTCCTTCGCCCGCTTCCTGACTGGCTCTCTGCTGCAGTGCTCCGCTGCTCCTGGCATAGTTTCTCCCCCTCTCACCGAACCTCCCAGACTGCACTGTCTGTATTAGCATCCTGCTGCCACAGACATCGGACGTATGTAACATAGCTCCACCCCCACCCTTTGCGTGCACTTTCTCCAGGCTGGAGGCCCAAACCATACTGGGATGACTGGGCCTTCTGCTGGCTGTGACCTCAGCTCCTGGACTGCTGGCTGCTCCCAGGATCCTCTCTAATGAAAGCACCGGGCCTGTTCCCTCTCTGGCTGGTAAGTCCATCATGCAGCAGTGTCTGTGGAGGAAGGGGGTGCAGGGCTGCTGGGGGTCATACCTTCATTGTAACAGCCCTGCCCTGTCCTCATCTACTGATGGTCTCTGACCTGTGAGCGTCCTGCACCCCCTGTGTGAGCGTCCTGCGTCCCCCTTTGTGAGCATCCTGCGCCCCCCTGTGTGAGGGTCCTGCCCCCCTGTGTGAGCGCTCTGCGCCCCCCTGTGTGAGCATCCTGCGCCCTCCTGTGTGAGCGTCCTGCACCCCCCTGTGTGAGTGTCTTGTGGCCCCCTGTGTGAGCGTCCTGCGGCCCCCTCTGTGAGCGTCCTGCGCCCCCGTGTGAATGTCCTGCACCCCCTCTGTGATCATCCTGCGGCCCCCTGTGAGCATGCTGCGCCCCCTGTGAGAGTGTCCTGCGCCCCCTCTGTGATTGTCCTGCTCCTTCTCTGTGTGCATCCTGCACCCCCTCTGTGATCGTCCTGCTCCCCTTCTGTGAGCACCCTGCTCCCCCCTGTGTGAGTGTCCTGGGCCCCCTGTGTGAGAGTCCTGCGCCCCCCTGTGTGAACGTCCTGCGCCCCCTGTGTGAGCGTCCTGCTCCCCCTCTGTGTGCATCCTGCACCCCCTGTGGGAGCGTCCTGCGCCCCCCTGTGGGAGCGTCCTGCGCCCCCCTGTGGGAACGTCCTGCGCCTCCCTGTGGGAACGTCCTGCGCCCCCCTGTGTGAGCGTCCTGCGCCCCCCTGTGTGAGCGTTCTGCGGCCCCCTGTGTGAGTGTCCTGCGGCCCCCTCTGTGAGCGCCCTGCGCCCCCTGTGTGAGTGTCCTGCGCCCCCTCTGTGAGTGTCCTGCGCCCCCCTCTGTGAGTGTCCTGCGCCCCCTCTGTGATCGTCCTGCTCCCCCTCTGTGATTGTCCTGCTCCCCCTCTGTGATTGTCCTGCTCCCCCTCTGTGAGCGCCCTGCACCACCTGTGTGAGGTTCCTCCGCCCCTCTGTGTGAGCGTCCTGCGCCCCCCTGTGTGAGCATCCTGCGCCCCCCTGTGTGAGCGTCCTGCTCCCCCTCTGTGAGCTCCCTGTGACTCCAGTATGAGCTTGGTCTGCAGCACTTTTAGGACACCACCAAATAGCGTGCTTGAGACGTGGCCGCGCTGCGTTCAATTACCGCAGGCTGTCTGGGCCATAAAGGGCTCTAGTTAAACTAATGAAGACAGCATTGTTTAGGTGGTCTGAATTGTTAATTGGGGGAGGTGGGGGTATTGGAGTTTAAGAATCTGAGGTCCAAATTACCAGTGTCTTTTTTTTTCAGTACTGGGGGGGGGGGGAGCAGACCAGGGCTTCCAATAAAGGCATCTGTAAAGCTTTGTCACACATTGTGGCCATATAACCATAGATCCCCCATAACAGTGTCATCCACAGATCCCCCATAACAGTGTCATCCACAGATCCCCCATTACAGTGTGCACCACTGCTATGGAATTGCCAGTGAGCAGCTATTTTCAGAACACTCAAAGCATAATGAAGGATAGAAACATAGAAGATTGACGGCAGAAAAAGACCACCTGGTCCATCTAGTCTGCCATTTTATTATTCCTTTATTGTTATCTTAGGATAGATACATGTTTATCCCAGGCATGTTTAAATTCAGTTACTGTGGATTTATCAACCACCTCTGCTGGAAGTTTGTTCCAAGCTTCTACTACTCTTTCAGTGAAATAATATTTTCTAATGTTGTCCTTGATTTTTCCCCCCCACTAACCTCAGATTGTGCCCCCTTATTCTTGTGTTCAGTTTATTATTAATAACCCTTCCCTCCTGAACTTTATTCAGTCCTTTAACATATTTAAAGGTTTCAATCATGTCCCCCCTTTCTCTTCTTTCCTCCAGACTATACATATTAAGAACTCTGAGTCTTTCTTGATAAGTTCTATGCTTTAGACCTTCCACCATTTTTGTAGCTCTTCTTTGGACCCGTTCTATTTTAGCAATATCCTTTTGTAGGTGAGGTCTCCAGAATTGATCTGAAGTCTTTGTTAACACAGAACTGCCAATACGATACTCAGATAGAGGATTTCTTCTCCCCAAGTGCATTATTTTACATTTGGAAACATTGAACTGCAGTTTCCATTGTTTTGACCACTTATCTAATAAAGATAAATCATTCTCCATATTACAGACACCTCCTGGAACATCAACCCTATTACACACTTTTGTGTCATCAGCAAACAAGCAAACCTTCCCTACCAAGCCATCCCTTATGTCACTTACAAACATGTTAAACAGAACAGGACCCAGAACAGATACTTGTGGCACCCCACTTGTAACCAGCCTCTGCTCAGAATACTCTCCATTAACAACAACCCTCTGGTATCTGTCCTTCCGCCAACTGCAGATCCACTGAACTATCCAGGGGTTAAGTCCAATTCTTGATAACTTATCTATCAGCTCTTTATGGGGAACCATATCGAAAGCATTACTGAAATCCAAGTAGGCGATATCCACAGCACCACCTTCATCCAGCACTTTAGTTACATAGTCAAAGAAATCAATGAGATTAGTCTGACATGATCGGCCCTCAGTAAAGCTATGCTGGTTTGGGTCCATCAAGTTGTTTGTTGTTAGGTGGTCAATTATCTTCTTTTTTAGAAGTGTCTCCATCATTTTTACCACTACAGATGTCAAGCTGACTGGCCTATAGTTACTAGCTTCTTCTCTACTACCCTTCTTGTGAATGGGTACAACATTGGCCATTCTCCAATCATCAGGAACATCTCCTGTAAGAAGGGACTGAGTATACAGATCAGTCAGGGGGCCAACAATCACAGATCGGAGTTCTTTAAGAACTCTGGAGTGGATGCCATCCGGACCCATTGCCTTCTTTAACTTTAGCCAGACAAGTTCCTCTAGAACATCGGCCTCTGAAAACACTGGGGTTGAAACCTTACAACTAGAGGCAATGCTATGTCCAGCCATGTTCTGATTATGAAAGTCGCCATCTAAAAAAATTGAGCAGAAGTAATTATTCAGATGGTCAGCGACCGCCTTATCTCCATCTATATACAGATTTTTTCCATTGCTAAGTTTTGTAATGCCTCAGTTTTTCTTCTTCCTATCACTAATATATCTGAAGAAGGTTTTATTACCCTCCTTAACAGATTTGGCCATTTCTTCCTCCTTTGAAGCTTTAGCAGCATTAATAATCTGTTTTGTCTTCTTCTGTATAATTTTATACACTTCTCTGTCTGCTTCACTTCCACACTGTTTATACCTCATATAGGCAGACTTTTTATCATTCACTATAGCGCTTACCTCTCTAGTAAACCATAGTGGATTTCTCTTTCTTTTCCTTTTGCTAATTTGTCTAACATATAGTCTAGTTGCCTTTAAGAGGACTTCTTTAAATGACTTCCACTGAGCACTCACTCTTGCTGTTGTATCCCACCCTTTTAATTATTTCTTTACATATTCCCCCATAACCTCAAACTTGGTCTTCCTAAAATCCAATACTTTGGTTGCAGAATGGGATTTCTCACAGTCAGTTAGAATTTCGAACCACAAACATTGGTGGTCACTGGAACCTAGATTTTCTCCCACCTTCACTTCAATTACCAGATCCCCGTTTGTAAATACTAGATCTAGGATATTTTCACCTCTAGTTGGCGCTTTCACCAACTGTTTCAGGGACATCCCCGTCAGGGCCTCTACTATGTTCCTACTTTTGCATGTGGACGCACAAGGGATATTCCAGTCAACATCAGACATGTTCAAGTCTCCCATAACTACAATATCTCCCTTTACTGCCATTTGGGTAATCTCATCCATCAGCATAATGTCATGCTCTTCAGATTGCCCTGGAGGCCTATAGATAGCACCTACTCTGGTAGCAGATCCCTTTTTATTTTGCAAGCAGACCCAGAGAGTCTCCAACTCCTTACATGAATTTTGGATCACTGTTGATTTTATGCTGTCTTTAACATAAATGGCTACCCCCCCCCTTCTCTCTGCCCTATCTTTCCTATACAAAGTGTATCCCGGAATGGCTGTTTCCCAGTAATTGCAATCTCTGAAACATGTCTCTATTATTACAACCAAGTCCAAATTATCTCTACAAACTATTCATATTAGCTCGCAGAGCTTGTTGCCTAAGCTGCGAGCATTTGTAAACATTACATGAAGAACATTACATTTATCACCAACAACTCCATCTACCTCCCTGACAACATCACCAACATCATCCACCGCACTAACATCAGTATCTAAAGCATCAGCGACCACTTCATCTGCACCAACAACTGTATCTACCACACTAACAGATTGCTTATCATGAAGCTCAATACCCTGGTTCACCAAAACTGTTCGGGGACAGAAATCATTCTCCTCAATAAAATTCCTGTCCCCTCCATCTAGTTTAAATGCCTGTCGAAAAAAATCAGAAAGTATCTCAGTACCTTTGTGTGACAGGTGCAGACCATCTCTCTTGTACATGTCCTTACTACTCCACCTACTAACATTGTGACTAACAAACCCAAAACATTCATCTTTACACCACTGCCTTAGCCAACCATTGAACTCCAGGATACGACCTGCCTTAATATTTTGAGAGCGGACTGGCAAAATCTTCGGAAAAGTAATGGAATCTGTCATTCTGCTCAGCTCCAGGCTGAGACATCTCACCTCCTTCAGTATAGCACCAGGAAGACATCTCACCTCCTTCAATCCATCCTCATTCTGAACTAAAGCAACACCTCTAACAATTGAGTCACTAACAAGGAGATGCCTTCTCTTCTTTTTCATTCTACTTACTGCCCCTGACTGCTTGGTACCACTTTCTCCTTTGGGACTTACAACATCCTGTGCCTGAGTATCCATGCTTGTATCTGCTGCAATATCACTTTCCAAATCAGACAGGACACCATAGGGATTATACACAGAAATCCCAACAGTATTGTGTTTATGCTCCACAACTCTCAACCTCCCAGAGCCAACTGTCTTTCACACAGCCCTTCTCCTCATGGACCTTTGGGGAAGCGGTGGCGGATTACAGGGCTGCTTGACAGCACTCACTGGCTGGGACAGATTCACTTCTTTCGATTGCAGGCTACACACTAAAGACTGCTGCCTAGAAATTTCACCATATAATGTGGACAATTGCATACATAATGGACAATACCCCAAACTCCAAAGAGTACTACGGAACACAACAGCCAGGCAAGTGTTACACTGCACCAAACCAGACATCTTAGAATTAAGGCAGTTACTCACCAAACAGAAGAAACCAATGCCGTTTTCAAACTACTGCAGTTTTTAAAACTACACACTTCTGTCTGTCTGCTGCACTTATGTTTGGCTGCAAACACCAGCTGTAAAGTTCACCAGAGTAAAAAGGATGACCAGACATGCACACTGTGCTCTCCCTTCACTTCAGGGGCCCGGATGGGACGACACATTTTTCCAGCTTGGTGTTTTATAAACTGCACCATGAAAAAAACAAAGTACCCTGGCCATTCTTCATGCGGGTTCCAAGTCCAGAATTCCCTTTGAAAATGGGCTTTAATCACATTAAATCCACGCCAAAACTGAGTTATAAAATGTATCAGAAAAAAACACATCTAAAAAAAACCTGACGCGGATTCTGCATTAGGTTTTTTTAAGCACAGAAAATACTGTGAACAAACCCAAAGAGGCTGCAGGATCAGCAGCTTACAGTACAAAGGCTAAAGAGCTAAAATATGGCAGTCTACAATCAGCTGCGGTGGTTGCAACCGCTGGCTTTGCCTACAGAGTCCTGTCAGACTTCTGGTCCAATATTTCATGATTTGGGGCCCCACTTTTAATTTTGCCCAGGGTCATACTTTGTCTAAAACCGGCCCTGACTGTCTGTATCTGGAAGCTAAGGGCCTGCGAGCTTCTATTGGCTGATAAAGGTTATGTGACCAGGCTTCTATTGGCTAATGCATATTTTTTTAAAATATCTCAGGAACGGTACATCCTGGAGAGCTGAGACCCAGTCTAAAACCTTCCCGCACACCTGATGTACCTGTGTGCCAAATTTAGTGATTGTAGCTGTGACGGTGTAGATTCCTTTAGCGGACATACATACATACATTCATACACTCAGCTTTATATATTGGATGAGGCTGCTGGGGGCTAATATAATGTGGCTGAGGGCTGGTGAGTGGCAATGGGGGCTTGTAAAAGGTTGCTGGGGGCTTGTAAGAGGCTGCTGGGGGATTGTAAGAGGTTGCTGGGGGCTTGTAAAAGGCTGCTGGGGGATTGTAAGAGGCTGTTGGGGGCTTGTAAGAGGCTGCTGGGGGCTGATGAGAGGCGCTGGGGGCTTGTAAGAGGCTGCTGGGGGATTGAAAGAGGCAATGAGGGCTTGTTAGAGGCACTGGGGGCTAATTTAAGGCTGATGGGGGCTGGTGAGAAGCAATGGGGACTGATGAGAGGCATATGGGTCTGATGAGAGGCAATGGGGGCTGATGAGAGGCAATGGGGGCTGATGAGAGGCAATGGGGGCTGATGAGAGGCAATGGGGGCTGGTGAGAGGCAATTGGCGCTGGTGAGAGGCAATTGGCGCTGGTGAGAGACATATGTGGGCTGATGAGAGGCATGGAGCTCTTATCTGAGGTCTGATTGGAGGTCATTCACATTGGGGTCTGAGCTGAGGTCTGATTGGGGGTCTGATCTGAGGTCTTATTAACATTGGGGGTCTTATTGGGGCTGTCAGCTTATGTCTGATTAACATTAAGGGTCTGATTGGTGGTCTGACCAGAGGTTTAATGAAAGTGCGTCTTATGGGCGAAAAAATACAGTATTTATCTTTTTATTTATTTCCACATATTTTATATTTAAAACATGCCCATTCCTACCTCCTTCCCTCCCGTCCCTGATTAGCCAGCCAAAAAAGTGCTTTTAAACGGCTGTGTGTATGTATTGTTTGTTATTATTATCCTGATGAAGGGGGCACTTCCTCCTTCAAACGCGTTGATATTTAAAATAATAAAAAACATTATTTGAAACATCCATGACCTTCTTGAATCGCTGGCAGCCCTGAGAGATTGGTTCCACAACCCTCCTTTTTACTGCAAATATGTGCATCAGTCAAAGAGTGAGAGAGACGAGCGAGTATTTATAGGGATGCTGATGAACAAGTTAGTCACCAGCGGGACAGCAACACACAGAACAAGGAGAGAAATGGGGTAACCTCTCATTGTTGAACATGAGGTGAGATACACTAAACTAAACTTCTGTTCACTTGTACACACGAAACAGGCACATTTTTCCCCTGAGGAAGCTTAGGCAAAACATGTGTTGGGGTGTTTTTGGAGGAGCACACTTTTTGGTCTGTATACTACTAGGTATTATAATATAACTCTAGATGCTTCACATGGTGACATAAATTAAACTAGAAAACCTAAACTTAAATAAACTACTAGAATAAATTAATTAAATGTCTTTATTATATTATGGTTAGTATATATGGCTGCAATGTTTCCTTGTTTACCTAATATTAAAAATATTAATGTAATATTGAATATAATAGATAACAAGAACAAATATGATAACAAAACATTATGTCCACCCTATTTAATGACGACTTACCCACCCACCATATAGCAATGCTAAATGGCCTAAACTTCAAGACATCGAAGGCCAATTTCTATCATATTTTGAAGACCAACAGTCAAGATTTCATTTCCGATGTCTGATTTGAGCTGAATAGTGTTCCTATCATAGATACCTTCTGTAAATCCCTTTAACTCTTTGTATCTGTATGAGAATCCACCTATGCTTTTTATAATTTTTTCAAATTATCTGTTAACTCTCTTTCTATCTTCTCAAGAAACGATAATTGTTTGTTTTTCCAAGAAAGTCTTGGAAATATTTCTGAGTAAGAGATCTTTGCAGTAGGAAAAAGTTCAGAAATTAAATGTAAAGATTTTACTCTGCCAATGGTGTCACCACCTATTTGCACAATTAATAAGTCTGGCATAGGCAAATTCTCTTTTAAACATAGTAACATAGTTTATAAGACCGAAAAAAGACATCTGTCCATTCAGTTCGGCCTGTTATCCTGCAAGTTGATCGAGAGGAAGGCAAAAAATAACCCTGCTAGGTGGAAGCCAATTTTCCCCACTTTAGGGGGAAAACATTCCTTCCCGACTTCAATCAGGCAATCAGAATTACTCCCTGGATCAACAACCCCTCTCTAGTAACTATAACCTGTAATATTATTAGACTCCAGAAATACATTCACCCATCTTGAAATCTTTTAGTGAATTCACCATCACCACATCATCGGGCAGAGAGTTCCATAGTCTCACTGCTCTTACCGTAAAGAATCCTCTTCTATGTTTGTGTACAAACCTTCTTTCCTCCAGACGCAGAGGATGTCCCCTCATCACAGTCACAGAATTGGGGATAAATAGATCATGGAAGAGATCTCTGTACTGACCCCTGATATAGTTATACATAGTTAATAGATCTCCCTTTCGTTAATTTTGCGTACATGTTCGCGATGAGAGTGGCAAAAAGCCCAAAAAGAACGCGGTCACCTCACCTAGGGGGAAGGGCTTGCTCTGATTGGCCCATAGGCTCAGTGAACCAGTTACTACACTTGTGCTGCGCCTACTGAGACAAGCAGGAGCTTGTGAAAGACAGAGAACTGTGTTCTGTAAATTTTGTTGTTGTTCTGGGCACCATTACAGATATCAGGTCTAGTGCAGGGCAAGTAATATTAATTAGGCGGGAGAGTGAGGGAGAGAGACAAGGAGAGAGACAGGGGAAGAGACAGGGAGAGAGACAAAGACTTGATTGCCTGCTGCCACAGTCAAGTGAAAATGTCTGGCACTGAAAATCAGAAGGGTTCCACTTCCATCCAGACCTCGAGCACCAAAAAAAAGAAGGTGGCACAGGCTAGCAGTGGCAAAGGACATATAGGCGCAGCTGCCACCGGTAGAATTCACCAGGCTAACCCACCAAGGTGCAAAATTGTTGTAGAGGAGAAAGTGGATGAGGTAGTGGAGTGGATGGCTCACTCATCTCAATCACAGCAGGATGACGTTCTTTCTTCTGCTGACACTGTATCATGTAGCCAGGGGTCAGATTCAGAGCGTTCCTCCTGCTCCACCATTCAGCTCCAGCAAAGCCCGTTATTCTCTGCCTCCTCTCTGCCTTTAGTGACCCCTCCTAGTGGTGTGCCTTCTGTGTTTTATCAAATAAAAGGCCACCGAACCCCACCACACAATCTGGCAGATATTGAGGAAAGCCTCCCTGAGGATTCTTTAGAGAGCAGTCAGAGTATGGACTGCTCGGAAGCGGAGGTTGGTGGGGAACAGCAGATATCGCAGTCAGAAAAAAGTGGTGGGGAGTCTCATGATGACTGTGTGTTAGACAGGAGGACCTGGGAGCCAGATCAGGGTGGTGAGGAGGATTTGATCTCCGAGGAGGAGGGCGGTGGTAGTGGCATCAACAGAGGGCAGAGGTGAGGTAGGCCCTGTTCTGCCTTGGGAACTAGTGAGACCCCAAATAGGGTGGTGCCAGCATCAGGGTCCAAGCGTGCAAGGGCTATGCCAAGCTTGGGCACCTCTGGAGGCTGAATGTCAGGTGTGTGGAAGTATTTCACCCCTCTGCCGGGGGACATCAGCACGGCCACATGCAATTTCTGTAAACAGAAATTGAGCCATGGGAAAGCCTCAAATGTAGGGACCACTGCTCTGTGGAACCATCTGAAGTGGCGTCATGCTGTTCATTTGTCTAACCAAGTGGATTACAGCAGCGCCTTGATTCTGAAGAGCTGACTACTTCTCCCGGGGTCCCTTGCGTCAGGCAGCCCGCATCCAGGGGCATAACTCAGCATCCAGGGGTATAACTAGTACATACACCTTCTCATCGTCAACCGTGTGCGTTTCTCAACCTCCTCCTACTAGTCAGCTGTCCATCGTCGAGTGCGTGGCCAGGAAGCAACTATACGCAACTAGCAAACCCACAGTGCGCAAACTTAATTCCCACCTGACCAAGTTGCTGGCTGTGCAGTCTCTGTCGTACAATTTAGTGGATTGTACTGCTTTTAGGGAGCTGATGGCTTGCGCTCAGGCGCTGTGGCAGATCCCTAGCCGGCATTACTTTTCTAATAAAGCCATCCCCGCCCTTTACTCGCACATAGGACGCTCCCTGCAGCTGTCCCTCTGCAGCACTGTGCACGTCACTGTTGACACCTATAGCAGTGTGTATGGCCAGGCTCAATACATATCCTTTACGGCCCACTGGCTGAATGTTTTTAGCAGCAATGCGGCAGCACCCCAGCAACAGGGCCAATTGCTTTTGGCACCTCCATGCAGTTTCCAGCCAGGATTTAAGACCACTACACACTTATCTGCTCCCTCCTCCACCTCCCCGGGCAGTCCGCCTGCAGGAGCATCAGGGCAGAGAGTTGACCCCCCTCCTTCTATCACATGTGCCAGGTT
>ONZH01023614.1:0-22649 GCA_900303285.1 Rhinella marina | reverse complement strand
CCAAAGAGTGCCAAGAAAATATTCCCCACACCATGACACCACCACCACCAGCTTGAACCGTTGATACAAGGCAAGATGGATCCATGCTTTCATGTTGTTGACGCCAAATTCTGACCCTACCATCCGAATGTCGCAGCAGAAATCGAGACTCATCAGACCAGGCAACGTTTTTCCAATCTTCTACTGTCCAATTTCGATGAGCTTGTGCAAATTGTAGCCTCAGTTTCCTGTTCTTAGCTGAAAGGAGTGGCACCCGGTGTGGTCTTCTGCTGCTGTAGCCCATCTGCCTCAAAGTTCGACGCACTGTGCGTTCAGAGATGCTCTTCTGCCTACCTTGGTTGTAACGGGTGGCAATTTGAGTCACTGTTTGCCTATCAGCTCGAACCAGTCTGCCCATTCTCCTCTGACCTCTGGCATCAACAAGGCATTTCCGCCCACAGAACTGCCGCTCACTGGATGTTTTTTCTTTTTCGGACCATTCTCTGTAAACCCTAGAGATGGTTGTGCGTGAAAATCCCAGTAGATCAGCAGTTTCTGAAATACTCAGACCAGCCCTTCTGGCACCAACAACCATGCCACGTTCAAAGGCACTCAAATCACCTTTCTTCCCCATACTGATGCTCGGTTTGAACTGCAGGAGATTGTCTTGACCATGTCTACATGCCTAAATGCACTGAGTTGCCGCCATGTGATTGGCTGATTAGAAATTAAGTGTTAACGAGCAGTTGGACAGGTGTACCTAATAAAGTGGCCGTTGAGTGTATATTCTCTATTATAAGTGAACAAGGAGGCAGAAGTGCAAAAAAAAGTGAGAAAAAAGGCAAGAAAGAGGCAGAAGTGCTCAGTTGTCTTGTTTCTCCTCGCTAGCTGAGGACTGGGTAAGGCCTCATGCACATGACCGTATCTGTTTTGTGGTCTGCAAAACACGGATCTTGGCGACGAGCATGCCATCTTTTTTTTCCAGTCTAGAGAAAAGAACATGCTTTATTTTTATGTGAGGCCACGGAAAGAAAGTACGGATGCGGACAGCAGCCATAGATACTGTCATGTGCATGAGACTGTCCATTCACACGTCCACAAATGGATCCGCATTTGTTCCGCAATTTTTCGGAATGGGTGAGGACCTATTTATTTTCAATGCAAAAAAAAAAATAGAACATGTCTTATCCTTGTCCAAAGACACGGGCAGGAAAAGGCATTTCTATTATAGTGCCGGCCATGTGCGGTCTGCAAAATGTGGAATGCACATGGCCGGCGTACGTGTTTTGTGGATCCGCAATTTGTGGACTGCAAAATAGTTGCAGACATGTGAATGGACCCTTATAGAAAGTCTGTGATCCAGTCTTTCGTTAGTAAGGAGGGACAGTACAAGTATTTCTGCCTCCTTGCTTAAGTGGGGTCTCATTACCCCAATTTCCACCAATCAAAATTGGCAGGTCACTAGGACATGAAGAAAATGTTTGTAAAGGAGAGTTACACTGTATATGTTTGTCTGTCCAACCTGCTTCTTGTTTTTTCACTTAAAAGGTTTACTGGGGAATTTGATATGGATGGTCTATCCTCAGCATAGGTCATCAGATCAGTGGGGATCCGTCTCCTGACACCCACACTGATCAGCTGTTTGAAGAGGCCGCTGTGCTCATCAGAGCTCCGGTGTGCACTGCGGTCTCTTATATATGGTACTAGCAGAAAGACCCGGCTTCGCCTGGGTATATTTCATCTATTTATTTAATGTTTCTGTGTGTCGTTGCAGAGAGAAAGTCAATGCAGCTGACAGAAATTGATTTTTACCTTCATTTTTTCAATCCCTATTGGCTGCGGAGTGGAAGGGGGCGTGGTTTAATGGGACACGGGGGGGGGGGGGGGGTTAAGTCCTTCATTTCAGGGTGGCCTGAATTATAGGTTAATGCCATGGTAATTTGAGGGAAAAAAAATGGGTAGCAGTGGAAAAAAACATTGCTTTGCGCGGGTATATTTAATCTATTTCATTTAATGTTTCTGTGTGTCGTTGCAGAGAGAAAGTCATCCTCCCTCCCATCCCTGCAGCTGACAGATGTTGATTTTTACCTTCAATTGTTCAATCTCCATTGGCTGCGGAGCGGGAGGGGTCATGGCCTGACAGAGTCGGAGCGTGGTTTCCCGAGATCTGGGGCGGGGGTCAGAGTGTCATGAATTACAGGTCGATGACCTGGTAATTTATGGGGACCCGCAATGGGTAGCAGTGGAAAAAAAACATCTTTTATTAGTACTGAATGGTCGTAGTCTAAAATTAGTCAATTTCATCTACGATTTTTGTGTGTCGTTGCAGAGAGAAATTCACCCTCCCACCCCTGCAGCTGATTTTTTTTCAATCCCTGTTGCCTGCGGAGTGGGAGGGGGCGTGGCCTGGCAGAGTTGGGGGCCTGGCTTAGCAAGATGCTTCGAACGGTTGTAGTCTGAAATTAGTCTATTTCATCTAAAATTTTGTGTGTCATTGCAGAGAGAAATTCACCCTCCCACCCCTGCAGCTGACAGAAGTTTATTTTTCCCTTCATTCTTTCAATCCCTGTTGGCTGCGGAGTGGGAGGGGGCATGACCTGACAGAGTTGGGGGTGTGGCTTAGCAAAGCGCTTCGCATAGGTGATTTAATCTATTTCATTTAATGTTTCTGTGTGTCGTTGCAGAATGGCTGCAGAGTGGGAGGGGGCGTGGCCTTACAGAGTCGGGGCGTGGCTTAGCAAGATGCTTCGAACGGTTGTAGTCTGAAATTAGTCTATTTCATCTAAAATTTTGTGTGTCATTGCAGAGAGAAATTCACCCTCCCACCCCTGCAGCTGACAGAAGTTGATTTTTACCTTCATTTTTTCAATCCCTGTTGGCTGCGGAGTAGGAGGGGGCGTGACCTGACAGAGTCGGAGCGTGGTTTTGCGAGATCTGGGGCGGGGGTCAGAGTGGCATGAATTACAGGTCGATGACATGGTAATTTATGGGGACCTGCAATGGGTAGCAGTGGAAAAAAACATCTTTTATTAGTACTGAATGGTCGTAGTCTAAAATTAGTCAATTTCATCTACTATTTTTGTGTGTCATTGCAGAGAGAAATTCACCCTCCCACCCCTGCAGCTGATTTTTTTCAATCCCCGTTGCCTGCGGAGTGGGAAGGGGCGTGGCCTGGCAGAGTTGGGGGTGTGGATTATCAAGATGCTTCGAACGGTTGTAGTCTGAAATTAGTCTATTTCATCTAAAATTTTGTGTGTCATTGCAGAGAGAAATTCACCCTCCCACCCCTGCAGCAAACAGAAGTTTATTTTTCCCTTCATTTTTTCAATCCCTGTTGACTGCGGAGTAGGAGGGGGCGTGACCTGACACAGTTGGGGGCGTGGCTTAACAAAGCGCTTCGCATAGGTGCATTTAATCTATTTCATTTAATGTTTCTGTGTGTCGTTGCAGAATGGCTGCGGAGTGAGAGGGGGCGTGGCCTGACAGAGACGGGGCGTGGCTTAGCAAAAGGCTTCGAACGGTTGTAGTCTATAATTAGTCTATTTCATCTAAAATTTTTGTGTTTCGTTGCAGAGAGAAATTCACCCTCCCACCCCTGCAGAAAACAGAAGTTTATTTTTACCTTCATTTTTTCAATTCCCATTGGCTGTGGAGTGGGAGGGGGCGTGACCTGACAGAGTCGGGGGCGTGGATTAGCAAGACGCTTCGCATGGGTGTATTTAATCTATTTTATTTAATGTTTGTGTGTGTTGTTGCAGAAAGAAAGTCAACCTCCCACCCATCCCTGCAGCTGACAGAAGTTGATTTTTACCTTTATTTTTTCAATCTCTGTTGGCTGCGGAGTGAAAGGGGGTGTGGCCTGACAGTTGGGGGTGTGGCTTAGTGAGACCTGGGGCGGGGATTTTAAGTACTTCTTTTAGGGTGGCCTGAATTAAAGGTCAATACCATGCTTATTTATGAGCCCACGCAATAGGCAGCAGTGGAGGAAAACATCTTTTATTACTCCTGAACTGTAGTAATAGAAAAAAACATAAGTTATATTTATGGTAACCGGAATACCTTTAACAGTGTCAGTAAATAGAAATGGATGAGATCCTCAGCTGCTGATAATTACCTGGTTGTTATGGAAACCTGCCCTCCCTGTGTGGCTTTGCAGAGAATGGCAGTTGGAGTTTAAAACCAAAGTTCCCAGTTGTAATGTTGGCTAATGGAGATCATATTTTGGGAATATCTCAGGAACGGTATGTCCTAGAGAGATGAGACCTGGTCTAAAACCTTCCCGGACACCTGATGTACCAGTGTGCCGAATTTGGTGAAAATCGGTCCAGTAGTTTGGTCGCGCATAGAGAACAGACAGACAGAAACTCATTTTTATATTATTAAGAGATATGTATGCCCTAAATGATGAAACAATTAAAATGTTTACATGTATGCAAAAAATGGAAACATAGCATAAATCATTAGTTATATTGCATTATTGAAAACCCTCCACCTATTTTTTTTTTTTTACACAATATACTTTTAAGTTCCTAGCTGAGAAAATATTGTAAATGTAACTATGTCCTTTAACTTAGACTAAAGAATGAAGAGGTCACATATTTTAGATAACAATCCCATGTCTTTAAAACTTGAAAGTAAGCCAAAGTTCACTTGGGGTTATGGAAATAAAAGCTACAAGAGACCTAAGTGCTTTTCTAAACTGAAAGAAGAAAATGTGTAGCTGTGTGACTCTGGAAAAAGAACTGACTGTCCTTTTATACTGACAATTTCTGTGCGGTAAGGATATAGCATGTCAATTGGCACTTATTTAAGGACCTTCACACCAGCAGATAAATGGCCAAAGAACAGCTTCATAAATGGTTGATCGTTTGCGTAGCCATTCCTTTTCATTATGTCGGAAGCACATTCCCTGTCTATGGGGAGAAATTTTTAATCTAGCCTCTGCAGGCTTTTTATCTGGGGCAATCATTAGCAAGATTTTTTTTTTTCAAATAATAATTGGCCCATGTAAAAAGCCCTTAAGGATAAGTGCACACTGTGGGGAGAATTTATCTTAAGGGAAATATTTGAAGTCAATTTTGCTTGAGTCTGCATTGGCATACTTTATGCCACATTTACAAAATACTGCACGTTATTTGATAAATTAGTCTTATCCTTAAAGATGACCTGTCACCACAAAATGCAATGCAATCTGATAGCACCACATTATAGAGCACGAAGAGATGACCTGATTAATATATAGTTTTGTGGGGAAAGAATCAGTAATACCTGTAATTTATACATATATATCTTTGCTTTTTCTAAAAGCTATCAGTACAGGGAGAAGGTGTTATCAGTGACTGATAGCATTGTGTGTATAAGTGTGTATACAGAGATAGCTGTCACTGATAACCTCCTCTCTGTACTGATAGTTCTTCACAGGAAGAGGGAGAAGCAAAGATATGATTGTATGAATTACAGGTTTTAGGCTACTTTCACACTAGCATTTTTAAATTCCGGTACCGAGTTCCGTCATAGGGGCTCAATACCGGAAAAAAATGCTTCCGTTTTGTCCCCATTCATTGTCAATGGGGACAAAACTGAACTGAAGACAACGGAATGCTCCTAAAAGCATTCCGTTCAGTCTTCAGACCGGAGAACAAACCGCAGCATTCTGCGTTTTTCTCTCCGGTCCAGGCATCCACACCAAAACGGATCCAGAATGACCCCCAATGCAAGTCAATGGGGACGGATCCGTTTGGTGTAATCCAGATCTGTCCTCCATTGACTTGCAATGGGGGGTCATTGACTTGCAATGGGGGGTCATTCCGGATCCGGCTACACATATACAGAGATACATACAGACATACATACATACATACATACATACACACAAACACATACATACTCACATACTCCAGGCAGGGACGCTGGCAGCATGTCTTCACGCGCCTCCTGCGCGCAGGTATGACGTTTCCCCACTGCGCCCAGCAGAGGGCGCTGTGGGGAATCGTCATCACTGCACGCAGGAGGCACGTGAAGACGTGCTGCCGGCGTCCCTGGCTGGAGTATGTATGTATGTATGTAAGTATGTAAGTATGTATGTGTGTGTATGTATGTATGTTCTCTGTGTCTTGTCCCAATGTCTGTGTCAACATGTGTGGGGCCGGAGCGCTGCTCCGGCTCCACACATGTATCAGCGGCAGCACGGATCCGTTGGCACCCTTTAGCTGCCGGATCCGTGCTGCCGCTAGTGTGAAAGAGGCCTTACTCAGTCATTTCCCACAGAACTATATATTAATCTGCTCAGATCCTCCTGCTCTATAACATGGTGCTCTTAGATTGCACTGCATTTTGTGGTGACTGGTCATCTTTAAATCTAACCCTTTAGTCTAGAAAAGGTACTTCCTACTGAAGCGACCTTTAAAGTCTCAATTAGAGAGCGAAGTATTGGAAAATTCATATCAGCTGCTTTGCCAAATTTTACAAAACAATTTGCTCTATGATGAATTACTTTGTCACAAAGAGCATTTCTTTGTATGTAGTCGGTGCAATGACAAGGGGTGGCGATTGTGCTGCCCCGTCATTGTACCCCTCAGAGGCGGTGTTCACACATGATTGTGGGATCTGATAGCAATAATACAGTGTAAAATAAAAAATAAAAAAATTGTAAAATCATACTTTCCATTTGAAAAGGAAGAGCCGGCCACTGCCATCTTGATCGATAAGCTTAGGGAGGGAACAGCTCAGACAGGATGTTGCAGCCAAAAGACAAGTCATGATTTGCAAGAACATCCAGTTTATAACACTTGAAAATGTAGATGGGCTACTAAGGTTGCTGCACTATAGATGAAGAAACACTCTCAGCAAAAGAGGTGGAAATAGCTCTTGTAGAATGTGCATTCATGACCCCTCATAGAGCTAGCTTTTTTCTTGGTTTCAGAAAGATATGGTCAGCCTCATGCAATGAGCAGTCAAGGCCTTGCTGGCCACTATTCTTTGATTCCTTCCCTTATACTAGAAAAGAAGATGTTCAGATTTCCTGGATGCCTCTGGAGTTTCCTGCAAACATCCAGGTTATAGAATCTGTGGTCATGCTCAGAAGTGAGGGCACAGCAAAAAAAGGGAGAGAAACTTCCTGCTGGCAATTAAATTTGGACACCACCTTAGGTAGAAAAGTAGGAGAATATTTAAGATGATTCTGTCCTCCAAGATAGTAAGGTACAGTGGTCTACAGGAGAAAGGTTGAAACTTGCACGCTCTACTGGCTGTAGTAGTTGCTAACAGAAAAGTAGTCTTGTAAATAAGCAGAATAAGGGAAATGTATGATATGGGTTAGAATGGAGAAACCATGCGAACTGGCAATACAAGGTTTAGGTACTAGAGAGGAACAGTAGAGTGAAGGGCGGAACATAGTCTACGTTCTCCTTTTGCAAACGGTTTTATTAAAGCCTGCCCGTTTTACCACCATATAAATAATTAGAGTATCAATATGTACCTTAAAAAGGTATTGGTATAAACCTGCTTGTAAAAAGTTCAAGATGATCATCAAATTAGGAGGTTTTAAAGAATTCTTCTCCCTCTGCAAAAAAAGCAAAAAAAAAAAAACAAAAAAAACCCACACATTTCCTGTTGTGCATCAGAGTACAGAATACCTGATCCGAGAGACCTCTCTTCTTTAAGATGGCACATTCAACCTCCGAGCTGAGGAATACTGGGGCACAACACTGGTCCCTTGCTTAAAAGATCAGTTGCAGGTGCTGGTCTTGGGTTGACAGAGAATAGAAAGTGACTTGTTTGCTCTGCCTCATGGCAAATAGGCCCAGTATGGGGCCTGAGATTTAAGGAAGACTTCTGGTTTTAGAGAACATTAGTCTGAGATACTTGGCTAAAAGATTCTAATTCTCCGAGTTGCACTGCCGATAAAAAGGCTAGGTTCCCTTTCCCGCCAGGCAAAAAATTACTGAAAGTGATGTAGGCTTTTGCTCCTTGTTCCCCCTTGATATATCAAGTAAGTAATTGTGGTCACATTTAGAGATGAGCGAATTTTTCAAAAATTTGATTCGGCTGGTTCGCCGAATTTTCCGAAAAAATTTGCTTCGATCCGAATAAATTTGTTGCAAATCGCGTTAAAAAACGACTACTTCCGGGCTGCAGAGAGCCTGGATAGTGGTGTAGAACACTGTGCCTTACAGTAAAACGCATAGGAAGTAGTGTTGAGCGAGCACGTCTGTGCTCAGGTGCTCTGGCCGAGCAACCGAGCATAATGTTAGTCAATGGGACTAAACCAGGCACCACCCGCTCGGAAGAGGGGAGGGTGTCTGGTTAATAGAAAAAGGTCAGAATCGCGACTTCTCCTCTTTTACTCCTTTAGCTTGTAAAAGTATGCTAATTAACTGAATTTGTACACATTTGCACACAATGCGTACGCATTAGCGTCCAAATTTGTACGCGTTAGCATACAAATTTGTACGCATTAGCATACAATGCGTAGCATTAGCGTACAAATCAACATTACAGTGAATGCCAGCATTGCGCTTGAGTACACTCGGTGTTCTACTGTGGTAGTGGAAGAATACTGTGAGCCAGTGTGACATGCACATAACAAGCTTCTTAGAATCTCTGCACACTTTTATGTATTTGGGCAGTTAAGGGGCCAAAACTCACCAAACAACTCTCTAAGTCTGAACTCAGCCTTACAAGTCAATGTTAGTGCCAGCTATAAAGAATCGTGCAGAGGCCCAAGATCCTACTAGAGCTCCAAAAGCGCACGCCTTTTACACCAATTCACTGATTCCACATATATTTCGACAGAACCTGTTCTATTACACGCTTATACAAGCAGAGCCCCCCCAGACAGGTTGGAGATAACAGTGGCAGCAGGATCAGCAGACTATAGAGTGGCACGACGACAGTGTGGCCAGGAGGCAGCAGCATGAGTAGGCCACAGAGTGGCAGAATGACAGACCCTGGAAGTGGCAGCAGCAGTGGAAGTAGTAGTACAATTTGGAGGCCACAGAGTGGCACAATTACCTAATTTTGACGTAGCGGCAGCTAGGAGACGGCATGTGGAGTCGGCAGCAGCAACAGCAGCATCGTGCCGGAGAGTGGCATGATGACATACCCTGAAGAGCAGACCGTAATAAAAAATTCTCGTCCTTTTGGTTAAGATCAACTGTCGCATATGTTCTTATCAGTATCGGGGCTGGTTATGTCAGCGGACGGGAACATAAGACAGAGGAGGTGCAGGTAAGGCTCCAGCTTTGCCTCGACTGTGACAAAATATGTCAGTATTGACCCAAGACGCCAAGAAAGTTCGGAGTTCCATCTTGAGATCGAGCTGGCGGTCTGCAGGGAGCTGAGATACCACCTGTGGGAGCCCCTGCCTCTAGCCTCCCCCATGCTCATCGCTGAGTGTCCCGGGGGCCGGAATCGTTTACTTTTAAAAATTCGAGTGTTCAAACAGGGCTTCCTGTATACTTGAGGTAGCAGCAGGGGAATCTTTGTCTGCAGATGACTATAATGACCATGAAGCCCTTGCTTCACCCAGCTCCCAAGTGTAATCGGCTACATCATCATCAACTACAGTTAGCTCTGTTTCCTGTATACTTGAGCTATGAATAATGGAATGGGACTACAGAACGTACCAAAAATTTACGACTGACATACTGCCGAGCAGAAGGTCCAAAAAATTTGAATCAATTTTGAGGCCAAAGAGTGGCACCGTAACAGAAGCTGCAAGAGTCAGCAGTAAAACAAATTTCAAGGCCACAGAGTGGCACCGTAACAGCAGCTGCAAGAGGCAGCAGTCAAATACATTTCAACGCAACAGAGTTGGAGAAGCAGCAGTGGTACTAATTTTAAAGAGACAGAATGGCACAGTGACATACCCTGGGAGAGGCAGCAGCAGTCAAAAGAATTTAAATGCAACATACCGTAGAGTGGCACAATTACATACTTTGGACGTAGCAGCAGCTGGGAGACAGCGTGAGTAGGCGGCAGACGCAGCAGCATCAGGCCACAATTACATAGTTTGGACAACAGCTCCCTTCGGCAGAGGTGCTGGAGCCTTGACTGCCTGAAATGGGATGCGTGCCACTGGGTGATGATGCTGCTGCTGCTGCCGCCGACTGGACCACCACATCTGAGCCACGGTTCTCCCAGGCCACTTTGTGGTGATGCTGCATATGTTGGCGCAGGGCCGTGGTGCCAACATTAGCACCCTGGCCACGCTTCACTTTCTGACCACAGATTCTACATATAGCCATGTTCACCTCCTCGGGCGTCTTAACAAAAAACTTCCACACCGCCGAGTAGGCGATTTTACCACCAACACTCCACACTGACAGAGTAGTACCTCCGCTACCTGGCTGAGCCGCTGCGCCGCTCTTTGCAAGGCCAGAAAGCACCTGCGAAGAGTGCGGTCTACCCCGTGCCCGTTTGGCTCCCGACCTCGCACTGCTGCCACTACGCTGATTCCCACCCACACTACCGACTTGCTGGCTGCACCACTGCCTCACGTGCAAGCTGTCAGTCTCGTCTGCAGATGACGATAAGGATGATGAAGCCCTTGCTTCATCTGGCTCCCAAGTGCGATCGGCTACATCATCATCAACTACAGTTTGCCTGACCGCTCTCAACATCACCTCCCACTACACTCTCCTCATCAGTACTTGACCGCCTACTGGAAGGAGCGGATTTCTGCCCTACCTCTTGGCTTCCCAGTAGCTGCTCACCATCCTCAAGTAGTTCGTCCTCGCTGTATAGTTGCTTAGAGCCCACAGCATATAGTACTTCTGTGGCTGAGGGAACCGAAAAGGACAGAGGCAGGTTGAGGACAGGTGAGGGCAGTGGAGGTGCTCCAGGCCCATGCCAACTAAGGGTTGTATCTGACGAACCCACCGACTCTTGGCTGGGGGTGTCCGATGTCATCTGGGAGGAAGTGTATGACCGAGTCAACCATTCAAGAACCGCTGGGTTGGTGGTCAACACACGACCGCTAGATGACACCGGTAGCTCTGGCCTCGCCAAGTGACCCCTAATGCCATGTCCCCTTCCTCTGCTACGACCTGTGCCTATTCCAGAAACATTTGTGCCACTGCCCCTCCCCTGTGAAGGGCCTGTCACCGCTCTGTCTGACATACTGATTGATTACAAATTTAAAATAAAAGGAAATTAAAAATCCACTCAAAAAAATGTACTTTGCTTACTGCCTCGCACAACGACCTAACTATTTATTTGAGAAATACAGTCACCCAAAGAGTGGGTTAACAATGGGTTGCTGAACTGCAGTACAATGGGTTACTGCACAGAACTACACACTATATGACAATTTTCTTTTTCTATGGCAAATGAGGCCACAAATACTTATTTAAAAGTAACACTGACAACCCCACAAACTCAGATTCACTATTTTTTTTAAATGATATTCACTGACTACCTTACAACAATGTCACGCTTTTCTGCTTGGATGGCGAATGAGGCCTAAAATACTTATTTGAAACTAACCACCACACAAACCGAGATATATATATAATTTTTTAAAATGATATTCTCTGAAAAACGTACAACAATGTCACGCTTTTCTGCTTGGATGGCGAATGAGGCCTAAAATACTTATTTGAAACTAACCACCACACAAACCGAGATATATATTTTTTAAAATGATATTCACTGACTACCTTACAACAATATCGCGCTTTTCTGCTTGGATGGCGAATGAGGCCTAAAATACTTATTTAAAAGTAACACTGACAACCCCACAAACTCAGATTCACTATTTTTTTAAATGATATTCACTGACTACCTTACAACAATGTCACACTTTTCTGCTTGGATGGCGAATGAGGCCTAAAATACTAATTTAAAAGTAACACTGACAACCCCACAAACTCAGATTCACTATTTTTTTTTTAATGATATTCACTGACTACTTTACAGCAATATCGCTGTATTTTTTTTTTTTTTTAAAGTGATATTAACTGACTACCTTACAGCAATGTGACGCAGAATATAGAACATGCTGCGATTTTCACGCAACGGCGAACTGATGCGTGAAAAACATCGCTCATGTGAAAAGCCCCATTGAAATGAATGGGTCAGTGCATTGCACCCGCGCAGAAATCGCGCCCGTGTGAAAGGGGCCTTAGAGATACCCGCTTTTCTGTTTCACTCAGTTCTTTAGAAGTCAGCTAAGAATAGGGAAGATGGTTTTCATTCTCTCACCTAGATCCTGAAACATTTTGTCCTGAATGGATTCAGGCTCTTTAACCTCCTAACAGTCACATTAAAATTGGAAGAAAAAAAAAGTCACTTTTTATTGTAGATATTTAATGTGTGTCTGTAGTAAATGTTGTTGGCAGACAACTCAGGGGACACTATTGCATTTTTAACCCCTTAGTGACAATTAATTTTAGCCTTAAGACCCAATAATATTTCCCTTCTTTGTATTCTAGCAGTCATAACCTTGACTTTCAGTTGAATATTACTTTGGGGGCCTCTTTCCGATTCATCTGAAATAAATCCCAAAATGGTAAAATGGAATTACGGATTCTTAATGGGGGTTATCTGTTTTTGCTGTACTGCTGACTTATCATCAGGTGAATAGGAAGGAGCTTTCCCATTAACCCCGGAGTTGTTGTTTTTTTTAATTTTCGTTTTTTGCTCCCTGCCTTCCCAGAGCCATAACTTTTTTTTTTTTCCGTTCACATAGTCATACAAGGGCTTATTTTTTACTGGACGAGTTGTACTTTCCAATGCCACCATTTTAATATTGCATAGCATGCAATGGGAGAAAAATTCCACAGGTGGTGGAATTGAGAAAAAAAAATGCAGTTTTGCCAGTTTTAAGTCGTCGTTTTTTTTTTTTACGGCATTCATTATGTGGTAAAACTGACTTGTGATCTCACATATGTATACTTTTCTGACCCCTATAACTTTTTTGTAGTTATGTGTGTGGGACCATCTGTACTTTTCATTGATACCATTCTGGGGTGTGTACAACTTTTTGATGACTTTTTATTTAATTTTTTGGGGGGAGAAGAGAAAAAAAATGGCAAATCGTCCATTTTGACCCTTTTTCATTTTGCCTTTTTCCATGTGGGAGTAATACTTTTATATTTTGATAGCACTGGCATTTTGCACACAGCGATACTCATAATGTGTATTTTTTTAAAAAACATTTTTTTACATTTTTTATTCTCATTTTGGGAAAGGGGGGTGATTTGAACGTTTATATTTTTTAATTTTTTTTATTTGTAAAAATGTTGTCACGTACGAGAACCACTCTGTCACGTGACCCGGGGGCGACTGCCAAGGGTCGATCTATTTCACACACTCAATCTCTCGCCCCCCTACACGCAAGCCTCAGATTGAGCCTAGATCACACCCCTTTCATGCACCCCAACACGCTGCCACCATCTATGACATTTAATCAATACACCGATTAATTAAGGGCTCATAGAAAAACCCACAGCACCCCCTTGCAAGCAGGCTCTCAGTAGAACAGGCCACACTTATAGCAAATATACAGTAATGCAAACTGCACTCATACACTTAAAAAAGGAGGTTACTGAGCTCATTCAGGGCAGAAGGCAAAACAAAAAACGATGCGTTTTAACCCCTTAACGCCGAATGACGGCTTATCCCGTCATGGGCAGGAGCCGCTTGCCGCCCCATGACGGGATAAGCCATCATGGCATTAAACTGTCACCATGTCTGATGACATGGTGACAGCGCTGAGACCCCGGCTGTTACTTACAGCCAGGGGTCTCAGCTAACCAGCCCGGGACCAATGGGGGTGGTCCCGGGCCAGCGATCGCTGTGATTGGCTAGTCTGGTCAGACTAGCCAATCACAGGATTCGCGTGCACTGCGGGGATCAGATCCTCATAAAATGTTTGAAGACACACCCCCCCCCACCTTTTCCGACAATTTAATTTTTAATACATCCCCCCCCTCCTCGATGTCAGGATGGCCGAGCGGTATTCAGGATGGCCGAGCGGTGAAGCAGAGTGTCAGCGTACAGCTGACACTCTGCTTCAAACGGCCGACATCGCTGCTGGCAGCGATGTCGGCCGTTTAACCCCTTCCATGCCGCGGTCCGTAGGGACCACAGTATGGAAAGGGTTAACAGGGCTCCCTCCCTCTCCCATCGGGCGCTGCGGTGCTCTGGCAGCGCACCGATGGTGTGGGGAGGAGAGAGGGAGGGAGCTTCCTCCCATCGGGACGCTGCTCTGCTGTGGCAGCGTCCCGATGGTTGCCATGGCAACCGGCCGCTCCCGATGGTTGCCATGGCAACCGGACACTTCCAATGGTTACCATGGCAACCGGACGCTTTCGTCCGGCTTGCCATGGTAAAGCTTACTATGAATGAAAATACACTGCAGTACACTATACAGTGTACTGCAGTGTATTGTAAAACACCAGACCCACTGGATCTTCAAGAACCAAGTGGGTCTGAGTCAAAAAGTGTAAAAAAAAAAAGTGTAAAAAAAAATAAAAAAGTAAAAAAAAAAAAATCCCATTTTTCCCCATATAAGCACATGTTAATCGATTAAAAATGAAGAAAATAAAATACCTTAACATATTAGGTATCGCCGCGTCCGTAAAAACCCGCTCTATAAAAATATCACATGACCCAACCCCTCAGGTGAACACCGTAAAAAAAATAAATTAAAAACAGGGTAAAAAAAGCCATTTTTTGTCACTTTACATCACAAAAAGTGTAATACAAAGTGATCAAAAAGGCGTATGCCCCTCAAACTAGCACCAATCTAACCGTCACCTCTTCCCGCAAAAAATGAGCCCCTACCTGAGACAATTGCCCAAAAAATAAAAAAAATACAGCTCTCAGACAATGGAGACACTAAAACATGATTTTTTTGTTTCAAAAATGATATTATTGTGTAAAACTTAAATAAATAAAAAAAACTATACATGTTAGGTATTGCCACGTCCGTAACAACCTGCTCTACAAAAATATCACATTAGTTAACCCCTCAGGTGAACACAGTAAAAAAACTAAAATAAAAACAGGGTCAAAAAAGCAATTTTTTGTCACTTTACATCACAAAAAGTGTAATACCAAGCGATCAAAAAGGCATATACCCCTCAAAATAGTACCAATCTAACCGACACCTCTTCTTGCAAAAAATGAGCCCCTACCTGAGACAATTGCCCAAAAAATAAAAAAGCTACAGCTCTCAGACAACAGAGACACTAAAACACGATTTTGTTGTTTCAAAAATATTATTGTGTAAAACTTAAATAAATTTAAAAAAAACTATACATGTTAGGTATAGCCACGTCCGTAACAACCTGCTCTACAAAAATATCACATTAGTTAACCCCTCAGGTGAACACAGTAAAAAAAACAAAAAAAAAACCAGAACAGCCATTTTTGTTTAACTTTAAAGTGTAATAAAAAGTGATCAAAAATCATATGTACCCCAAAATAGTATCAATAACACTGTCACCTTATCCCTTAGTTTCCAAAATATGGGCACTTTTTGGTTGTTTCTACTGTAGGGGTGCATCGGGGGGGGGGGGCTTCAAATGGGACATGGTGTCTAAAAACCAGTCCAGCAAAATTCGCCCTCCAAAAACCATCTGGCGCACCTTTCCTTCTGCGCTTGGCCATGCACCCATACAGTAGTTTACAATCACATGTGGAGTGTTTCTGTAAATCGCAGAATCAGGGTAATAGTTTTTGAGGTTTTTTTTTGCTATTAACCCTTGATGTGTTACAGGAAAAAATGGATTAAAATGGAAAATCTGCAAAAAAAAGTGAAATTTTGAAATGTCATCTCCATTTTCTTTTAAATCTTGTGGAATACATAAAGGGTTAACAAAGTTTATAAAATTAGTTTTGAAAACCTTGAGGGGTGTAGTTTCTAAAATGGGGTAATTTATGGTGGTTTCTATAATGTTAGCCCCACAAAATGACTTCAGAACTGAACTGGTGCTTAAAAAAATGGCTTTGGAAAATTTCTTAAAAATGTTAAGAATTGCTTCTAAAATTCCAAGCCTTCTAACAACCCCAAAAAATAAAATTACATCTACAAAATGATGGCAACATAAAGTAGACATATGGGAAATGTAAAGTAATAACTATTTTGTGAGGGATCACTATGTGCCTTAATAGCAGAGAAATTCAAAGTTTGAAAATTACACATTTTTCCAAATTTTCTGTAAATTTAGGATTTTTTTAATAAATAAAGGTTATTTATATTGACTCAAATTTACCACTGTTGTGGAGTACAATATGTCACGAAAAAACAATCTTGGAATCAGTCGAATCGGTGAAAGAATCCCAAAGTTATAAATTAATAAAGTGACACATGGCAGATTTAAAAAATGTGGCTTCGGCATTAAGTGTAAAAGTAGCTTCGGCCTTAAAGGGTTTCTGTCACCAGAAATCACCCTATTAAACCAAGTGTCATTTGCAATGAGCAAATGACACTTGATGACAGTAATGTTAGTGTCATATTTCTCTGTCCACCAGTTTAGACAAAAAATAGGTTTTTATAATATGCAAATGACCTCCCCTAGGTGCAGTAGGC
Organism: Rhinella marina; assembly: GCA_900303285.1. Taxonomy (NCBI): domain Eukaryota; kingdom Metazoa; phylum Chordata; class Amphibia; order Anura; family Bufonidae; genus Rhinella; species Rhinella marina. The sequence goes on along the minus strand of ONZH01023614.1, from coordinate 6,130 downwards.
GTGAACCTGCACCTAGGAGAGGCCGTAATAACGCCTCTTACCACGCCTCCGTAGCGATGATTGACAGGGCCGGGCAGCCAGCTCTTTCGGCTCCCGGCCCTGTACGATCCCGAAATCCCGCGCCTGCGCACTGCCGTAGTACATCCGCGCACGCGCGCTGAGAGCCGGCGGCCGCCCGGGTCCCGGCTCCTTCGTGCGCGGATGTACTACGGCAGTGCGCAGGCGCGGGATTTCGGGATCGTACAGGGCCGGGAGCCGAAAGAGCTGGCTGCCCGGCCCTGTCAATCATCGCTACGGAGGCGTGGTAAGAGGCGTTATTACGGCCTCTCCTAGGTGCAGGTTCACGCCTACTGCACCTAGGGGAGGTCATTTGCATATTATAAAAACCTATTTTTTGTCTAAACTGGTGGACAGAGAAATATGACACTAACATTACTGTCATCAAGTGTCATTTGCTCATTGCAAATGACACTTGGTTTAATAGGGTGATTTCTGGTGACAGAAACCCTTTAAGGGGTTAATGTACTAAAAAGGTACAGTACTTGGTTACAAAACGTTACAAGAAGTAAGACAAAAGTGCACAAAACAGTATAAAAATAAATGGATATAAAAGCAGAAAGGTTCTTACTCAATGAATTGTGTGGTCAGAGTCCATTTTGTTTTTTCCAGGGACAGGAGGAAAGGTGAACACAACCCAATGTTGATCAGATCCCCAAATTGTGTCGAAGAAATGTTCCCAATAGTTAATTTTTATCCCCATTCGGCAGATGGTGGAGATGAGAGAAGTCTCCCTCCTATTCAGTCCCAGCCTTCTGGGATGGCCCTCATTACCTGCGCAGGCTCCACCTCTCTTACTCAGCAGGCAGACATGAAATATTAATAAAACGTGGCTTCCTGTCCACACTAATGGATATTTGGGCCCCTACATGTTTTAATAATGTATATATTATCAGGCCGATTGTTCTGATACTACACATCACCGGTGTGGTTGTCCCAGAAGGTGAGATACTGGTTATGTGGGAATGCTGGCTGTCAGGGATGGGATGTTTAGACCCCCTACGATGCCTACATCACATGGAATGCAATGATCACAATTATTAATACGCGAGTTGTACCAGAGATGAGTTATCGCTTCTTTATTCTCTGGCACTATTTGAAAAGCTTATGGATCCCTGCTGGACGAGGTTCCATGCTGTCTGAGTGTCTGTATTTCCAGGAACCATCTTCATTACCAGTTGCAAAGGATTCAAGTGATTCAAGTGATAAAGGGATTTCCTTCAAGGGTAATGTGTATTCCAACTGCAGGCCCAGACAGAACAGAATGTACAATCACAGAATGGCATGAACATATATGGGATCACACGATAGGTATAAAACATACATAGATATTAAAAGTTATGAGAATTGTTGTCCATTTCTCACAAATGGTATTCATTTTTTTTACACTTTTTTATAGTTCCCATAGAGAACTATAAGAAGCACTCATTAGATTGCTATTTTCATAGACTTCAATGCACTAGCATTGGAGTCTATGATGACTTTCCTATGGAGCTCCAGAAAAGGGCTCCATAGGAAAGACTGTGCAGAAGCCTCCTGTCATTCACTATGACAGGGGCTGCTGCACAAGCTCCGCATGGGGGAGCCAGAGCATCACTGGAAGTTCATGCTTTCGGTCTTCAGCTCGCTCAGATGCCATGGTCAGGTTTGAAAACGGCTATAGACCTGTATTACTTATAATATTTATCCTTCATTATGGTTTTCCAATTTGTCCGTAAAAAATGTTGGCCGTCTGTGATTTTGGAATAAGTTGTCCAGAAAAAAGAAAAATTCTGGTTGGCAACCCTGCTGACATGTGACGTAATAGTGCATCACATGGCAGGAAAGGGTGAAAGTGAATGGGACAGCGGAGTTGTAATTACAGTGAGGAGAACACAGCACTCATGAGTGCTCCATTATCTTCACATAGCTGATCGGCAGGAATGCCTTTCAGTCTTTAAAACATGCTTATGTAGCAAAACTAGTAAAATAGCTACGTCACATCTGTAACAAGCTCTTTTTGGACGAAAGCCCTTTATCACAGCAAATCAGGTAGAAACTGCTTTTCTACTTGCAAGGTCTCAGGAACCTCTGGGTGGGTATGATTTTTATTTTGGAGACCAGTTAATATACATGAATACTATTGTAGGCTAGACAATGCTCCACTTGATTTTTGGGAAAATATCTGCAAGCTATATATATATATATATATATTTTTTTTTTTCCCCAGAAACCCCAAAGGGCAAAACTGCAAGTACTGTACATACCAGACATTCGCCATAATGAGAGAGTACCTCCCAGACAACGGATATATATTGTAGAGAAACACAGAGTAGCACACTGACCTATTTTTGTCTCAATGGTTTAGATAGAATCAGGCATTTCCCTCCGGTTCTCTAGATCCGGTTGTTAAAATTACAGCCGGATCGGAGAACTGGGTTACCGACTGAATCCTGATCCGGTGCGGTAGCAGGAGGGCACATGCCCCTCGGGCTGGTGGATGTCAGGGCCGCTGCGGCTACACTAGTTGCAGATACAATTGTGCCTGCAGCAGCCAGCGCCGGCGGAACAAAGGAACCTCTGGTTCCCTACTCCACTATTCCCAGGGGCTGGCGCACTGATATGACGCCTGCGCCGGCCTGCGACATTCCTCAGGAGCAGACCCGCCAGAAGAGGCCGGGTCTGCATCGTGGGACCGCGCCGGGACAGGTAAGTATAAACTGCCCTTCCATATGCAGCCTTAAAACTGGCCCCTGCCTCCATAATACTGATCCCCAATACTGACCCTGCCTTACCCTAATACTCCCCCCTGCCGCCCTATTACTAACCCCCCAATACTGGCCCTGCCTTACCTCTAACCCTGACCCCCAATACTGACCCTGCATTGACCCCTAACCCTAACACAGGCCCCTGACCCCTAATACTAGCCCTGCCTGACCCCTAATACTTGCCCTGACTGACCCCTGACCCTAGTACTGGCCCCTGACCCCTACCCTAGTACTGACCTCTAACCTTGGACCCCTAACCCTGATATTGGCCCCTGACTCCCTAGTATTGACCCCTAATACTGGCCCTGTCTCACCCCTAACCCTAGTACTGACCCCTACCCTAGTACTGACCTCTAATCCTGGACCCCTAACCCTAATACTGCCCTCCAATACCTTCCCTAACCCTAATATTGACAGCTAACCCTAATACTGACCCTTAATACTTTCTCTAACTCTAATACTACGCCATACTGACCCCTAATTCTACTACTGACCCCCTAACCCTAATACTGACACCTAAGGCTACATTCACATGACCATATGTGTTTTACAGTCCACAAATTGCGGATCCACAAAACGCGGATACTGGCCGTGTGCATTCCACATTTTGTGGAACACACATGCCCAGCCCTATGATAGAAATGCCTGTTCTCGTCTGCGATTGTGGTCAAGAATAGGACATACTCTATCTTTTTTGGAGGGCCGCGGAACGGAACTACGGATTTGCGGCCCCATTAAAGTGAATGGAAATACGATCGTGTGAATGTACCCTAATTAGAGATGAGCAAGCAGTGCTCGTTACGAGCACTGTAGTGCTCGTCTCACTGCAAAAGAATGCCCGCAGGCATTGCGGATCCGTTCTCACCCGACTGAAAGTCAATGGGGACGGATCGGTTTGTTATGACACTCATACCAAACAGATCCGTCCCCACTGACTTTCAGTCGGGTGAGGAGGACGGATCCGTTTGGTATGAGTGTCATAACAAACCGATCCATCCCCATTCACTTACATGCAGTTGAGGACGGATCCGCAATGCCTGCGGGCATTGCGCAGAGGAGCCGAGCGCTACAGTGCTCTTAACGAGCACTGCTCGCTCATCTCTAACCTCTCTAATGCTGCCTCTAACCCCAATACTTTCCCTAAAGGTGCATTCAGACGACCATATCTCTGGGTCTGCATTCGTTGCACAATTTTACGGAACAGGTGCGGACCCATTAATTTCAATGGGGCCACAAAAGATGCGGACAGCACACCGTGTACTGTCTGCTTCTTTAGTTCCATTTCGTGGCCCCACAAAAAATATAGAGCATGTGTCCTATTCTTGTCCGCAAAAATAGACATTTCTATATACAGCTGGCACTGTGCGTTCCGCAAAATGTGGAACACATAAGGCCAGTATTTGTGTTTTGCGGATCCAGAATTTGGGGACTGTAAAACACTTTCGGTCATCTGAATGTAGCTCTATGCTAATACTACGCCTAATACTGGCCCCTAACCCCAATACTGACCTCCAACTCTAATATTGGCCCGGAAGGGACGGGACTGACTGGAACCTTAAAGGGGTTCTGTAGTTCTTTAAAATTGATGATCTATCCTCTGGATAGATCATCAGCCTCTGATCGGCGGCGGTCCGACACCCGGGACCCCCGCCGATCAGCTGTTTGAGAAGGCAGCGGCGCTGCAGGCGCGCCGGGGCATTCTCTGTGTTTACCGCAGGCCAGTGACGTCACGACTAGTATCACTGGCCTGGGCGGGGCTAAGCTCTGTTCACTTGAATGGAGCTTAGCCCCGCCCAGGCCAGTGATACTAGTCGTGACGTCACTGGCCTGCGGTAAACACAGAGAAGGCCCCGGCGCTCCTGCAGCTCCGCTGCCTTCTCAAACAGCTGATCGACAGGGGTCCTGGGTGTCGGACCGCCGCCGATCAGAGGCTGATGATCTATCCAGAGGATAGATCATCAGTTTTACAGAACCCCTTTAACTACAACCCCCAATACCTCACGTACCTCACAGTGACCCTAATATATGACTGTCCACATATATCTGTGCACTCTACATCTTTTATACCTCACACCTGAGACATAGTATACACACAGAGTACTGATACGTCAGGTACAAGGTATAATAGATGCAGTGGTAAACGTATATAGTATATACAGCAGTGTACTGATATGTGAGGTATGAGGTATAATAGATGCAGTGTGTACAGATATATATATATATATATATATTGTATATACAGCAGTGTACTGATATGTGAGGTACGAAGTATAATAGATGCAGTGTGTACAGATATATATAGTATATACAGCAGTGTACTGATATGTGAGGTATGAGGTATAATAGATGCAGTGTGTACAGATATATAGTATATACAGCAGTGCACTGATATGTGAGGTATGCGGTATAATAGATGCCGTGTGTACAGATATATAGTATATACAGCAGTGTACTGATATGTGAGGTATGAGGTATAATAGATGCAGTGTGTACAAATATATAGTATATACAGCAGTGCACTGATATGTGAGGTATGAGGTATAATAGATGCAGTGTGTACAGATATATAGTATATACAGCAGTGTACTGATATGTGAGGTATAATAGATGCAGTGTGTACATATATAGTATATACAGCAGTGTACTGATATGTGAGGTATAATAGATGCAGTTTGTACAGATATATAGTATATACACTGCTGTATATATTATATATACCCACTACATCTAGTTGTCATGTGACCGCCAGCCAGTGACATCTCACTCACTGCATTCTAGTGTTTACCGAGTATTATAATACAGCGTGTGTATGCTGTATTCAGGGGGCACTCTGAAGAGGCGCTCTACAAAAAGGGGCACATATAAGAGGCACAATACATAAAGGGGGCACATATAAGAGGCACTTTTTATAAAGGGCACCAAGCATGTGGCACTAGCATTAAGGGCACTGTGTGTGGCACTATAAACAGAGGGCACAGAGCATGTAACACTATGGACATAGGGCACAGAGCATGTGGCACTATATAAAGAGGGCACCGTGTGTGGCACTATATAAAGAGGGCACAGAGCATGTGGCACTATATACAGAGGGCAGAGTATGTGGCACTATATACAGAGGGCACAGAGTATGTGGCACTATATAAAGAGGGCATATGGCACTATATACAGAGGGCACAGAGCATGTGGCACTATATACAGAGGGCAACAGAGCATGTGGCACTATATACAGAGGGAACGCAGGGCAATAGTGGCCACTATATACAGAGTGCAGCAGGGCATCATGCCACCAGTATACAGAGGGCACAGAGCATGTGGCACTATTACAG